>OLMO02000003.1:5113349-5133138 GCA_900291935.2 Cassiopea xamachana | reverse complement strand
AAATTTATTTCTTATCAACATCTGGGACTACCCGGACTGGAATATTAGGCAAAAGGCAATTAATTAATATTCGTCAACTTCTTTTCGACTTTGGATATTAATTCATTATCTCCTTATTTTTTTTCATATTACGATTCCAAGGTCGAGATGGCCCATAATCTTTCAATTTAACAATAAAAACAACAAGAATACCAAATAAGAACATAACAAAACACTATGAATTATACTATGTACAAAAATTATCAAATGACAACATTGAGAGTGGAAGAAACATAAAAATTTATTTACTGTCAAAAAACGATTGTTAAAGCATTACCTAAAGTAATGTTAAATTTGAAACTTTAAATTAAATGCAGCAGGACAACTGTCTTTTAATTTTTTCATGAATTCTGAAAGCAGTTTTTACAAAAGAACCAAGAGCCATAGTGCAAGCTTCAGCAGTTTCTAGATTGATTGTCAGACAATTAGGACATAGCCTTTTACACACCTCCTGGTCACTAATACTACCTATTTGGACAAGTAAGATTAACTCCTAAGCAAATGAAGAAATGAATTTCCAAACAGGAAAACCACGCTAAAAATAAAATTTTTGCAAATAATCTTGACCTGAAGCACGTAATAAGAATTACTTAGTTTAGAATAAAACAAAAAATGCAATTTTTTTCTGTGATTCAAAAGAAATAAAAAAGCAAAAGATTTAAAACACAACAAGAAACCAAAAATTGTTATTTACTTCAAAAACAAACTTGATATATACTTCAAAAGTTGTCAGTAAATGCTCAAACTAAGAGTAACTTATTCGCTCTTGTCCTCCCACATGTTTATCAATTCATCTTGCGAGGTCTTCTCATTGCAAACTTATCGATGATTTCTTCAACATTCAAATCTATTTCACGGTGAATATTCAATAGCGCAAGTCCGTTAAGCCTGTCGTTTTTCATCGTGCTCCTCAGGTACGTTTTTAGTCGACGGAGGGCCGATATAGATCTTTTACAAGAGCAAGTTGTAACTGGGACAGTTCCAAGAATTGCGAGAGCGGCGTAGATATTAGGGAAAGAGAGTATCGATGGTTGGAAGAAGGGCAGATAAATCTGTGTACGGTGTAGTGTCCATATTTTTGCAATGTTCTTCCCACATATTTAGTTCANAGTGTTTATGTATCTTGGTTCCGGGAGGTCATCATGGATTTGCTCGAGAAAAGATGCAAATTTTTCCCTCCATTCAGGCATGGATACAACTCTGGAAGGAAAAGCGTAGAAGCCATTCAATAGCGCTACATTTCTGTTAGAGAAACGAATCTTAGATCAACAGTAGATTGATAAATCTCAGTAAATGTCTCATCATTGCACATATCACTGAGATACCTTGAAAAATTAGTGATCTTAGAACCTCCATAGCTTAATTCAATCCTCCTGTCTTGGAGCACGTTAAACAAAATTGATGATTGCTCAAAAATCTTATTGAAAACAAAACTAGGAAGGAAAACAAGACACTATTTAGATATTGTAATACGCCAGATGCTTGTGTCAGAGACCCATCATCCCAACTTTGTGGGTTATCAACAATGCTCTCCAGAACAAGAAACAAAGAATTGTATTTATTAAAGATAACACTGATGGTTCTTGAACAGTAGCACCACCTGGCATCCCCAGGACGAGGAACCTCAGTGCCTTGTGAACGAAAGAGATCTTTTCTTTTAGCACTAAGACTGGTGAAAGTACTAAATGCACTGATATTTGCAAAAAAAACCTTTACAGAAGGAAGAGTAGATGCACTTTGGCATAAAATCAAGTTCAATCTTTGCGCAACACAATGAAAGAAAAATCCAAATTGGTATTCCTGACGAATGAGAGTTTGGAAACCACCAATTTCCCCAGACATAACAGAAGCTCCTTCATAAGACTGCATTATCAAATTATCCTTTAAAGGTTCTCCGTATCTCGAAAGGATAGATCTAACAGCATCACTAATGGCAACTGCAGATCTATCAGAACTAACATCAAAAAGTTTCAGAAACCTCTCAACTATTTCACCTTCCCTATCAAACGAATGATGATACTGAGCTGCTCCTGAGTAGAAACATCGGTTGTTTCATCTACCTGAATGCTCAAGAATCTGCAATTTTCAATTTCCTTGTCAATCTGACCTTGGATGACAGAATCTATGCATTCAAAGAGATCATTTTGAATCTCTAAAGAAAGACCAGTAAAAACACCGCAATGTACCCTTTCACCTTCTGTCAACTCCCTATGGAGACGACGTTCAAAGACAGAATCAAATGTTGCAATGCATTCAGGTGTTCCCTGTAATTTCCCTTATTAAGGCTATCGTTAGATTCATCTTGACCCCTAAAGGCTAACTCTTGTTTGCTTAAGAATAAAACAGCTTCAGAAATGGTTTTAAGCGTCTCCCTGTTCTGCCTTACCTGCTCATTATGGCGCTGCACCTCTTCTCTTCTCGCTCTTGAGAATAGAATATCGACCCTTTCTGTCATATCAATTGTTTTTCATTTCTTATAGGCCTCCAAATGGCAGTTCGATCGCTCATGTTTTCTGCAATCGGAAAGAAAACAACACATATCGGTATATCCTTTCTTGTCCACGTTCGCGATTTTCCTGGAGCAAACAAAAGGCACGGCCAGCAAAACAATATTTGTAAGTTTTTTCTTCGCACACCAGGCGTCCTGAAACTGGCGATTGGCAGTTCTATCCCCTAGCTTTGGCTGGGGCTTCTTATGCTGCAAGATCTCTTTCTGCTCACCAACAGTTCTTGCACTGAATGATTTCTCTATAAGTTCACAAATAATGTCTTCAGCTCCTCGGCTACTTTTTTCGGCCATTTCAAAAACTTAGAACTACTATCCACAGCTACAATGTAAGTTTAAACCTTGATGTTGACCGTTAAAAACGTCCTGCATGTCAAAGTATGCAGGAGCTGTCATCACAAAAGCTTCTAAGGCAATCACGTGTTAAGCCCTTCAGCAAATTAAAATGTTCGATTCCAGCGCAGCTCCATGACATCACAGCAGCAATACCGTCCTAGCTCCTGCCAGTAAAATGTGGCAGGAGAACGATTGTGTTTTTCCATTGTGAGGTAGTACAGGCACAAAGACGTGCTGAAATACTTTATCTTTCAGGTTCTACCAGCTCCTGCCATCTGAGATGGTAGGAGTTGGGTTCAAAACAAAGATATTCTTTGGTAACCAATTAAAAATGATTTCATAAATGGTAAAACAAAAGCTGTGTTGAATGAGTTCGCTATGCAAGAACGAGCTAACAGTTGGGAAATGTTACCATCGCTTAAAAGTTAAAGTTTAGCCACTTTAAAAATTTTGATTTTATTGAAATATTAAGTCCTGCCTGGCAGGAAAGGCAGGACCTCTATCTTCGCCACTGCTAATGTAGGCAGCAATTTTACGATCATCTTTACCCAGCAAGTGTTGTGATAAATTTGCAGATAGGCCTGTGGTGAAGCATCAGTAATTAGCTCTGTGTTTTTGTGCTTGTCAAAGTAATCCGTCAATGTCACTTGTTAAAGATGTCTTGGTTGCTTGAAAAACTTTCTCGTGACGAGAGGTCCAGCAAAACTTGGCATTCTTCTTTATGGGATTTAGAAGAGGCTCACTGAAGTTTGGAATACACTTTGAGCAATAAGTAGATAAGCCAAGAAAAATACATACATCTTCGCAACTGTTTGGCGGAGGAACATAATCGATTGCAGCAACTTTGATAAGATCTGGTGCTATACTTGATGAAAATACAATCCAAAAAATGTTAGCTTGCTTTGATTGAATAAGAATTTCTTTTTGTTCAGGGTCCAATTTTTCTCTACTAATCTATGAAAAGCAGAACGCAGCGTGTTGTCGTGCTCAGTCTGCATGGTACTATAAACAATTACATCATCTCTGATGTTAATTATGCTTGGAACATCTCGAAGCTGTTCTTGAATAACATGTTGAAATATTTCGCTTGCAGGACAAGTTCAGAAATTGAGCTTCTCCTAGCGGCGTAATCCTTTATGTGTAGAGAATGTGGTGATAAACTTTTGCTCCATCAGTGGAATGAATCAAATCATTTACTGTGGGTGTCGGATATCACTCTCTGCGGGTAGCTTTTTTCTCCATGTGCATGTCAACAAATAATCTTACGCCACAATCTCTTTTGGGTACAATGACAAGTGGTGATACAAATGGGGTTGGTCCTTCTACGTATTCAATAATCCCTTGCTGTTCGAACTTTGCAAGCTCTTGTTAGACTTTCCTGCGTAAATTAAATGGAATTCTCCTGGGTGGCAGAGCAACTGGGGGTACGCCAGGATCAAAATATTATTTAACTTCCATATCTTTTGATGTGCCGATACCATCAAATATGTGGGAAAACTCTCTTATAGTCTATTCATGAGCCGTGGGCTGTTGCGCTTTAACTTTTTTGATATTTGCTGGAATAAGGCCTATGGTAGTAGCAGGTGAAAAGCTAAAAAGGCAATCAAAATTTCCTTTCATGACATGAATTTCTGTAAGAGCAATTTCTTCCTTGATTCAAGTGTTTCTGAGGATTTTACTACTACTGGTAGCTGCTTTTATAGCCATATGCAAAAATGCTGTTACTGGGGCGAGAAAGACAAACAGGTTTGGATTTCTGCATTATTTCATACATAGATTCAGTGGCCGCTGGTGACATTTTATTCTGGCAGGGCAAATGTCCAAAAATTGGGCGTGGCCTAAATATTTTGTGATCCACACGCTAAATACTGTCGTGGGGATGGAGGGATAGTGCAATCAGCCTTTCTCATTATTTAAACTGGATCAAAGAATAATATGTTGATCGTCAGCATTTTCATGTCAGGTGGTTAGAAGAAAACATAGTGTGACAAGATACTACTTGTGAACTGCACCTGAAATTGATAGCATTTAGTCTCAAGGTTGTGATAAGTAAAATAATTATGACTTATGCATGTTTCATTATAATATATTAAAGAGAATACTGTTGATGCAAGGCAACCACGGTCTGATTCATCAATCTCTATTTCAGGGCCGTAACCACGATTTTCATTTTGGGGGGGGGGCTTAGAAGTCACTATGTTGACATGGTTGAGGCGGAGGAGCTGAGAAAATTTTACCATTTTCACACGCTATAACGGGTCACATTTTACTTAATTTGTCTCAATGTTATAGAAGTAGAGATCCAAAAAGTGAAAGACAATACACCAAAATATCTACAATTCTTGTTGATTTTAATAACATGCTTACAACTTATTACATAAAATGATTGTAAAATAGATGTAGTTTTTAAAAACATCCAAGCAAAGTTTTACGATCACCAAGAAGAATGAATTCATTTGCAACTTTACAAAGATCTAGGTTGTCGGTTTCGTCCTTGTGGATATGCAACGTAAGCATATTGTTTAGCCTCGAATTTGTAGTTGTTGAGCGGAGGTATGTTTTCAGTCTTCGCAGGGCAGAAAATGATCTTTCACTCAAAGCATTTGTTGCTGGCATAACAAGCATTATTTTTTATACATACTCTTGCTTGACCCCTTGTTTTTCAAACCTTCTTCTTCACTTGTAGCGTTTAAGAAATGAAAACATGCACATGCATGTACAATTTTATCAGAATGTTATTTTCCGGGAATGGTTGTAATAAAAGAATTCGATTAAAGGAATTCCATCGAAACTTTTATTCCCTTGGTTTTATTATTATTCACATTCTATTTAATAACAAGACACAAAATATTTAATTGTCTATTTCGTACATTTTGGGATAGTATTATAATTGAAAAAAAAATTTATTTTAACAAGAAATTATTGGGGGGGCTCCAGCCCCCCGGTGGTTACGGCACTGTATTTGCAGGAATGCTTTGCAATGTCTGCAGTTAATGCTACAGAATGCATTCGAAGCTTATTAAGGTATTTAATAACAGTGGCATGTAATTCCTACCTATTTCTAGCAGGTCATTAAAGGAAACGGACTCATCACAGGTTTTCGTCGATCTATCAAATACAATGATGACTTAGGAAGTGGATATTGTCTTTCATTTCGTTTTCTGGCTCTACCCTCTCAGTAATCACCTGGGCCTGTTGTTCCCTAAATGTTGAATCGTATTCATTCAAAAGCTCTGGACTTTGCTTTAGGCAAGTTTGTAACGACAACAATCTACTCTTGCACAATTCATAATGGGAAGACATAGGTTCTGGTACATCTTGTTTCCATGGAAGGTTTACCTGATATTTGCCTTTACTGTCGATGAATTGAACTCTGGTTTTATTGTTTTCTTTTTTGCTGTTCCTACAGCTGTCCGTTTCTTCCAAAGGCATTCCATTTTCATTACCTTCCTTCATCAAGCCAAAGTTCTCATGTTGCCAAAATTTCTTCAAAGTTTCGACGATTTCAACACTTTAATTTACTACTTCATCTCTTGATGGAAATAGGTCTAGAAGAAGAGTAGAATGACAATTAAAGCATGCAGAGGTAGGTTCCCTTTTGGAACCTGAAACATTAGCAGGGCCAGAAAGTAACCACCCAAGCTTACTTGCAATAGCAACGGGCCCTGAGCTACCCTTACCTATATCATCAGTTACAAAGTCAAAATAATGATTTGCACCAATTAATATACCAATATCCTTATCGCTGTCACTGGCAAATTGTTTTGCTTAACTTGGGCCTTCCAAATGCGGATAGTCTTTAATTTCTACATGGGAAGGTACGGGCGAGCAAATCGCTGGGAAGCTAAGCGCGCTTATCGGAATTACTTGACCACCTTATAATAATAATAATAATAATACGAATATTTCAACAAGATAAAAGCTTCAACAAAAATATTGCTGGTTTCAATGCCTGTCCTGCCTAAAAGAAAAGAAAAGAAATGTAAAAAACCTAATTTACAATTTTTATAACTATTAATAAATATTACGTTGACAGTTTATGATGATTATTAAAAAGCCTAGTTTTTTCAAAAATTACTCCATTTTTAAAAACAAATCTAGTTTTTCCTTAAAATCCTTTTTATTTTCGGCAGTTCTTATGTCTATAGGCAAATCGTTGTATAACTTTGCCCCCATGTAATAAAATCCTTTTTGCGCATATTCAGTTTTGATGCGTGGCAAAGTGGCTAAGCATTTATTGTTTCTAGTGGTCTTGGTGTGTTCATGTGTTGTGATGTGACTCTGCAAGGCATCACATATATCATTTTTCAGGATGTTATGCACCAGGATACAAGCTCCTTTTATATTCGATCTTTCCGGTGACAGGACACTGCATTCCTTTGATCTCATGCCAATTATTCTCATAGCACGCTCATGAAGAGCAGCTAACATAAGAGTTCAAATCTATGATCCCCATTATCTAGGATATGGCAACAATAATAATGACAGCATTGCAGATTCAAATTTCAAACATTTTATGATACATAAAAACAGGGCATTTTCCGTATTTTGAGTTAGCAATAACTGTGAAGTCGTAACAGTTAATTAGTTATCTACTAGTGCTGAATACCGGAAAACCGAAAACCGTCAAAACCGAAAAGTTGTAAAACCGTAAAACCCCACACTAAAACCGCAAAACCGGTACTGGACAAAAATCGTATTTGAACTTTGGATATCAACTATTAATAAAATTGCCTTTAACAAATGTGAGTCTAAATAATCTTATGAATGCTAGAGAATGTCAATATATCAAAGCAAACTTCCACAGTGGTCCACTAACACATAACACTTCGGTTGCAGGTCTCCACAGGATCATTGTTCTTACTGTTTCTATGAACACGTGCTTATTAGATCCTGTATGTGTTCGTTTATGAATGCGGATAGCCTTCTACTTCAATGTTAACTTCTACGCTATCAAAAATATGTGAGATATATTTTTACGAGCCAAATGTGTTTAAGTTAATCTTTTCTGTTTTTTCGGGCTTCAAACCTAAACTTTTCTTCAGATCTTCGGCTATGTAGCTCTTCTGACTACCTCCATCAAACAGTATGTTGACTTGAATTTTGTTGTCTTTTTCATCCCCAAAGGTGTATGCTGTTGCTGTTTGAAGCAGTACATTCATTTTTTCCTTCCCTGCTGTTGTCAGCGTTTGACTACTTTAGCTTTCTTGTTCCTTCTCGGGATCACAGATTGAAGTGTGATGCCGTCTGTTGCATTTGCGGCATCTCACATTGCTATTGCAAGTTTTTGATACGTGGTTCAGTCTCAAGCATACGAAGCATCTTCTTTGCTCGATTGGGCGGCTTTTACGTTCCTTAGCATCTGTAATACTTTGACATGAATCTGAGTAGTGTTCTCCATCGCAAAAGTAGCAATTAACCTTCCTACGTGTTTCTTTCAAGACAAATGCTTTCGTAATTCCTGTCGCATGCTTTGCGGATCCGTACTCGGTTTTCTTTTCTGCTGCAATTATTCTTGAGCTTAATTTCGGCCGGTTCTACCTCTTTGCAAATGATATCAAGAATTTCTGTTATATTCCAGACTTCTGAGGTAATTCGTGCTACTTGCATGGCTACTTCTTTCGGCATTCGCGACATGATTATGGGTATTAAAAGGTTGCCATAACTTTCTGGGGACATACCCATTGAGTCGAGCCCTTTCACGTGGACATTAATATTATCGTAGATCTTCCTTAGTTGGTTGGTGCAATCATTCGGATGTTCTTTTTAACTTGAGCAGGGCGTTCATGTGTGCATTTATGATGCTCTGTTTTTTCCCAAAAGCGTCTTCGAAATTTCAACAGCAGCTTCATAATTTTCCGCTTGTAACGATAGTCCTTCGAGTGCGCTGTACGCTAGTCAGTAATGATAAAAGATAGTTCAATTTGTTGACCACTGGTACTGAACTGTTTCTATGAATGACACATTCAAAACTTTGCCAAAAAGCATTGAACTTCGTAATTTCCCCATTGATACGTAGCAAATTGATTTTCGGAAGCTTTACTTTGCCAACGTTTTGCTCCACATTACAATTTGATCCTGCGATTTGGGAAGACGTTATCAATCCGCTCCCAGCACTTTCGTTGGCTAATATCCTGTCATTACTGGGCTGAAATATATTTGCACCGGAGTTCAGCATTGATTGAAATCGTAGAACAGCCATCGTTGGAGGAGAGTTTCCAGACGAAACGATCGGTTCTGTTACAAGTACTTTTTTGGAGCATGCGATTTGCGCTCGAAGCTATAATGGCCTTTACGGAATTCGTCGATTTCCTCCAAAATTTCATTTATCCGAACTTCCCTGAATGAGGTTTCTTTGATCTCTTTGGTTATCGATTCATCGTCTTCTAAACTTGCAAGAATTTTATCGTTGTAAGTATTAAGCAATATGCGCTTTTCCTTCAAGCTTCTCTGTATAGAATTCAATTTCGCTGTAAGATTAGCAACGACAGTATTTCTATCATATTTCTCTACCAGCGTTGCAACTTCATTGTCGAGTTTTGTAGCAACACTCCTATTGCCTCTTCTATAAACCTTAATATTCGTAGGTTGCGGTTCGATAATTCTGATGTCATCGCAATTCTCGTCTGCACAAGGTACTTCACTAGTTTCTTCGGTTGCCATTGGAACGACTCTCCTGATTCCTGCCCCACGTTGGGCGCCAAATGTTGTATTCTTTCAAGATAAATCAGGAGAATAATCACTTATTTTCACATAATTATCTTAATTCACGTGTCAACTCGATCATTACATCTCTCAACTAACTCTCAATATAAAAGCGCCTACATTTAATACTGGCGATGAACTAATGCAAGTGGGCGGGGAGTCTGGGCTCTATTTACCTTTCCAACACCTTCAATATCACAGATATTTCTTCTCAAAGATTTCAAAAATAAGTTAAGAATACCATCCAAATAGCTAGCCAACTTGATGGATATAGATTTTGCATAAACTTGTGGCATGTTGCAGACTAAATACAACATGTCGATAACCTTCCAGACAAAATTTTCCTGAACATTAAAATATTCTACAAGTGATATAATAAATGACATATTTTAACTGCAATTAGTCCCAAGCAAAATTTGAGTTATAAAATCAAGCTATGCACCTAAATTGCAAACTTCGCCGTGAATTGCTGAGTACTGCTATCTAAACAGCTCCAGAGAAATTGATGTAGTCAATCGCCATTTATGGCACATGGAAACTGTTTCAATACAGGATCCTGTAGCAAGACACAGGTTACTAAGGCCTAGATGTTTCTACTCCAATACTCCTTTTAATGACACAGGCGAAGAACTCTAACTACCTTCAACAACTCTGATTGTAGCATTGACCAGTGAGTTAAGTGATCAGCAAGTATTACTGAAGATTGCCAGTAGTTTGACTGAGATCTTTTGCTCTAGCATGCTCGGGAGAACGTCGTTTGTATGTTGTTTACTTTTAAGAGTTGTTGTGGTCACTGTTTTTGTTTTACCAGAGAGGGCACAATGTTTCTTACTCAAATTTTGTCAATTTCAGTCAATCGGGTGCCTCTTTTGTCGGCATTGGACTTTTGATCCTTGCTATTCCGCATGTCAGGTAGTCTATTCCAAGGGCAGAAGCTAGTTTGTCCCGAAAATGACATCATTTTTTAGATGTTTACGAAGTTCAAGTCAAGAAAATAAGAATTAATCGAATTTTGCGCCCCTGAATGCCTGGCGAAATATGTGGCGATATGAAAATTTACATTTTTGTCACTTATATAAATTAGTCGCATAGTTTTTTCTTTTAATTTTTTGTTTGGTGGCGGGCATAGCCCACACTGCCCATTAGCGCGAGCCGCCACTGCATAGATTTATCAATGATATCGATGGAAGTACCGGTATATACCATCATTTTGACTGGAACATCATTGAGCTTGGTTGCAACCATAAGAGCTTTCTTATCGTCAGATGTTGGAGTAAGTGCAAACAAATATTCCTCAGGGGCTGAACGTAGTTCTTGTAGGAAATGTTCCTTCTATTCTTGCTCGTTAGATGAGATGGTGATTAGAAACCACATATCACTTCCAATAAAACACACAGTTTACGTTGTGCCTTCATGGCTAGCTCATTCGACTCTCAATTGTTAAGACTGACTCAAAACTTTACCTGCTAAGGCTTATCATGCAGTAACAAGGACCTATGACTCAACTACACTAGCCAATCAGACTTTTTACAAACAGTATGATATATTTGCTTTCGCCAAAGCCTTAACAGCATTCTAACTCGTTAACTGTATGAAGCTACAGTTACTTTCCGGAATCTCATTTTCAATGTGAGATTCTTACGCAAAATCATATACAAACAATAGAAATGAAAAAAGTTATAATTACTTGAAATGTCCCGACCTTTCAATACTTCAATGAATGAACACGACTAAAAAATGACTACATAGCCATGTGCCTCAGCTGACTTGGAAATGCAATTGCCAAATGGCGACACACGCGTTTCCCGACAGTTCTTCCATATTTACTGTGTGAACCGATCGGGGTGGGCATTGGCTATTTGGTTTTAGTCTACTGCGACAAGCACGGGCAAAATGATTCATTTTCCGCATTTCCTACATGTTTTATATTGGGCGGGACAGAGAGCATTATGATACGGCCATTGACCACCGCAAAGTCCATTGGAAAAATTCCAAAATGCTAGTATCTTGTGGAATTGGAATGAACAGGAGGGGATTCGGAAATTACCAAAAAATTGTATAGAAAGGGCAATAGTTTCTTGTTAACAATTTAAAAGCAAAGTAACGTCTCCAAGTATCCAGAATGAAACGTCACTAAATCATACAACAGCTGGGATCAGCCTGATTTTCTTAATGATAGGCTTTACTTGCAGGCCAAATTTTCTTCCCTGAAAATTGCCTACGAGGAGATGTTGCTTGCAAAGATTAATAGGTGGGGGTTGGAATAAGAATATCTTGGATGGATAATTTCTGAAAAATCAATTAGATAGGCAGCATCTATTAGGCACCGAAAAGTAGAACAGCCAATTGAACATCATTGTCATGACAATATTGAACTAGGGCATTTCGTATTATATAAGTGTAGCGTTTTGCGGTACCAGGGTGATGGTACGCTTCTGCGCCTGGAGGCTAACCTTACGCCTGGGCCTATGGCCAAGGCAAAATGTAGACCGACAATATAAACAACTCTTTGATGTTATATCTTGTAATCCAAACCGAAGAAGACTAACTGAGATCATTAAGCATAGAGTACTTAATAATAATCACACAGTACATGACATGTGACATACATTTGACAGATACAACACATTGCCCGGCAAGGGTGTTTACTACACACAACAGCACTCCACATGAACGCAAGATTAGCACAGAAAACATGACAACTAAAGGAACGCGCAATTCGACACTAAAAATCTAGTTACTATACAACCACTTCGTTACAGCATCCCTCCCTTTAAAACTAAGTTACAACGTTAACAAGTTCTTTGAGTCCAATCAAGATGAAATAAACAAAAAATATCCAAAGAATGCTAAAGCCCGGAGACAGTAACTGGCAAACGAACGAAGATAAAAAAATCGAGGAGTGTTTCCAGTTAAGTAGCATCTTTGTAAATAACGTTAATCCTAACGAAGGCTCCGTAGCTCTTCCGCTGCAACCATCCATGGCCAGCAAAACTATACCACTATATATAATAACTAAATGTCTTGTTGGAACTTCGAACTAGCATTGTGTTTAGGTCAGGAGGAATATAGAATCAGAACACCTGAACAGGTGAACAAAACGTTAAGTCAATTGGTTATTACAATGCAATCATCCAAAATCTAAAAGTTGAAGAACTACTTAACGGACAAAAGCATCCTCTCCCTCTCAGGAACTCTGTAACCATCTCCCTTGTTCGCTGTATGCTGTCTCCACCGTGGCGCTCTATTCCGCGTTTACCCCTGTCACCATTTGTAACGATTTTAGGGTCCTTTGTGGTGGCTTGTGAGTTACGAGGTCCTCAGGCCTAGGCCATAGGCCTAGGCCTAAAGTAGAGACAACAATACGGAATGCTACTCGATGCTTTTTCTCTTGATGCAAATCAAAGACTGACTAATATGAATTAAACACTCACTACATATGACATCAACTGCACGCTACAATACATGACACGTCAAGATCACAATACACGTTGACAAGACAACACATTGCCCGGAAAGGGTGTTTACTACACACAACAGTACTCCACAGGTACGCAAGACTGAAACACACAACATGGTAACTAAAGTGATACGAAATACAGCACATAACTAAAACATCAAACTCAATACATTACATAAGCATCTCCTGATACTACCTCTCTTGCCTGTGCTCTTCCAGCTTCCGGTGCACCTCTGTCCAGTTCTAGCAGAAGTTCTTCATCAAGCGTGTCTTCAAAAGTTTCACAGATATTGTGCAAGGTGCAGCATGCAGCCAAAGTAGGGCCCTTGCTTATTTTTTCTCTGTTTTTAATCTCGATGAAAGCGAGTAAGATCATAATCTCCTCGCACGATGAGTTCACGATGCAAATGAATTATTTCGCGGAAAGATTTTGCAGAGAAATTTCGCTGACTGGAAATCGACTCACGAAATATTTCTCGAGAAATTGTCAGCTCGAAAAATTTCGTGAGAACAATTTCGCTGAGATTTTTCTCACTGGAAATTGGCCTTTAGGGGGGAGGGGAATGATTAGCATTTCTGCAACCTTCAGATTTGTGCAAACCTGTGGTCTGTTTTGAGATGTTGCCCTTTTGGACTTTCACCAATGTCATGCCTCTTTGGCCTCTTTGGAACATTGAGGGCCAGAATACAAAGCAATTTGTTAAGTTGAAGTGCTGTTGATCTGGAGTGTTACAGCTTTTTGGTGTTTAGCGCACACTATAACATCAAGAATGCTTACAAAGGAAGTTTCCCAATTAATTAGAGACTTCACGAGAGGTGGCTGTAGCTTCGTGCTGAAAGCGTGTGTGAGCTCCATCTGATTAAAATTCTAAAAGCGACGCATGATCTGCGTTGAAATGCTCTATGCCCCGATTTTAAACATGAAAAACATTTAGCATTAACTAGAAGAATATTCCTGTGATCATTGATGTCCTTTGCCTCCTAACAATCCTCTGAATTATGAGCTTTCGTGCAGAATGTACCATTGTTCTTTGTCCCTCATTGTCCAGTCAGCAATGCTGAAGCTGTTCCTGTCTGCTTCATTAGTAGATTGCTGTTCCAGTGCTCTGATTTTTGTTGTTTTACCATCTGCAGAATGGGTACTTGGCCTTCCAGTACTCGTAGTCATCACCTTAGCACAAAAAAGCGGCAACATTCTTTCAAATACTAAAAACTTTTATTTTCGTCCGTCTTAGTTCACTCTCTAACCCATCAAGACATCATCAAGCATTCAATCCTTATGGTTCTCGTTGAGCTGATCATTTTGTTGCGAATGGATCCCTGAGTTTTAGACATGAACATTGTTGGAACTACAACACTTGAACACAACAGCTTGTCGATATCTTGGGCGTCCGTCACACGAAAATAGGTCTCGATTTTATCATAAAGAGAACAAAGCGGCTGTATATTTTTCTCATTGAATATGGTTGGAAGATTTATCAGCTCGTTGATTTGCGCAATATGGATCATCATCAATTTTGTGACCACTAGTTACAAATAGAAGAGAATTGGCACAGCTCATGATCTGTTTTGTCTTGTATAACTTCAAGTAACAAGTAACAAAAAGCTTTCTTACAAGGTAAATGTACACATACCAGCCATTTTTCTATGTAGTGAAAGTGATTTCTAAACTGATGCAACTTTACATATCAACTTTTGCGGAAGAACTTATTGGACCCGCAATCACGGCACCGTAAGCATTTATGTTCCATTTTCCATACCTTGCATAGCTGTCCATGTAGCATACCTTTGCTTTCAATGGCTGCTTTAAGAAGAATCTCTGAGTGCAGTCTGAGTTTGTTCTATAACATAGGTATGTATATGTATGTGCCATCACTCGTTTGGGAAAAGGAACCTTTGAACTAAAGTAGAGTTCCCATATATGGCTGACTGATGCAACTAAAAAATCCTGACCAATACTTTCCGTCAGAATTTCCAATCTACTCCTATACCATTGATAAATCTTTTTTTGGAAACAAGCATTTAATTAATTCAATCTACCTCGATGTTTGGCTTAGATCATCTTCATTAAAAGTGTGCATCGCACCAATTCCAGTGTCTTCCTCCGTTTCTCGAACTGATCCTGACTTCTTGTGCATGGCCTCCAATCACTTCCCTTGCGAAAAATTTTATCACAGTTGATTTTGTTCTTGATGAGATGACCTCTATATGATTGTCAAAACCATCAATTTACTCCTCCTTTCTTTTGTTTGGCCGCCATTTCATTACCGTTTTATTGCATCTGCATGCTACCATTGGTTTTTAATATTGACCCATCTTAGCATGTGCAGACACTTGTTTCTCTTTGGCAATGCCCAGATTAGTCATTTGATTGTTTTGAGTTATGTCCATAGATTTGACAGACTTCCCTGCCAGATCTCATCTGGTCTTTCGAATTGTTTTCTTAGCAGTGCAACTGTTTCATCATAGTCAGCTTCTATGAGTGAAAACCCTCGTAGACACTTTTCCTGGCCCTGCCAGGTAGCGGCGAAGGTATTTGGATTTTTCTACTTTGCTAGCTGTTGATTATGGTGAATGACACTGCTAGAACTGCCCTAAAATTCTGACGTTCTCAATTTTACTTTTGAATTTCCACAAGTTTCGGCAATTTCACCTTCTTTGACGACACTTGCTGAGTTTTTCCTTTCTTGAGGCACAAGAAATTAAAATCTCCTTGGAGGCACTTCAATCCACACTTTCTGATTCTTCAAATGCTAGTAATTCCTTTACTAATGCTTATGATCCCTCTATCGAAGCTTGTGATCCTCCTGAAGAGAGCTGTTCATTTTTCCTTGAAAGCATTTTCTAAGGTTAGAATTGTGTGTGTTACCTCCTATTTATCCTCCGTAGACTTATCAGCTTCCGTTATGCAAGTGTCCTATATTCAACATCATCAGGCTGTTTTTCGATTTCTGTCTGAATTTTGATCAGCAGCATTCTACTAACTATGCGATGATATAAGTATATATGATTTCATTGCAATTGGAACATCTGTGTACTTGAGAAACTGGACGGTTTTCATCTCTGAATGTTGAATGACCGTATGGGCCAAAAGGAGCATAGCTAGGCTCTTCCTTTTGTAGCACGACTTGAAGATCGTTGTCGCTGTTGGTCAAAGCAGTGACTGTATCCATAGGTTGCCTTGTTGAATCGTAGAGTTTATTGTTAGCTATCGCCAACAGGGGGCATGCAACGGAGTAGGCAACATTAAAACAACTTCGTTGTGCGGCGAGCAAGATAAAACAATTACATAAAGTCGATCATATTATTGTCAAGAATTTGATGAAATTTCCTTGAATTTCCCAAGAGACTATTTATAGCATCGGATTCTCCACACTTTGATCCAGAAGAATATAAACAAGAAACAACGCCAATTTTATGATTTTGCAAAGGAATTGAAACCGAACGATCTATAGCCCAATTTTCTAGTTCACTAGTATGTCTTCCCATGCGTTTGAGTATATGTCGCAATAAACTCATTCAAATTAAAAGGAAGTTAAAGTAAATGATATGCCTTTGAGTTCATCTGTGAAGTTTCCCAACATTATCCAGTGCAGGAGTAGGGTCGGCTTCGAGCAGCTTTAGCCAAATTTGTTCAGGTAGGCATCACCACTCAGTGAATCATCAGCCTTAGAACATCTTTCAATTCCCACAAATACGTTGAGGGATCTTCATTAGTGCAGAAGAGACAGTAGTTGAAGTTGGCATAATATTTTTCCTCGTCCACTGGTGGACAAAGAGTGCTTGTGAGGTTCTTTTTCACTTAATGGAGTGATTGCATATTATACAATAAAATTTGGTTTGTGAGCATCTGTCTCCTAGAAGGTGTACTTTGTCTTATAACGTGGTCAGTGTAAATTCTGCCGAGCTTGTATGTTCAGTTAGTGGCTTGCTGTCCCTAAACTTTTACTTCAGCACCCAAGAGCCACTTTCACTTTGTGAAGTGACCTCCTAGCATGTCTTGAGCTTGGTCCTAAAGTTAGGATATCCTTTCTCTGAATCTCATAAAGTTTTTTAGAACATTGCCTCAGAGATGTGCCTAGATACTCTCCTTACATTTTCAGGGCATCATACCCTTCCATTTGCATATCAAATGCATAGCATTCAACTGCTTCATTTAAGTCATTTCTAACATAGCCATATCCTTAAAGCTTCCTTGTTAACTTGAGCCAGGGGGGATATGAAGAATTTAATACCCACTAAATATAAACAAATTATATACCATACGATAGCCCTCCTATACGTTCTGAATATACAAGAAAATTTCAGATTTTCCTTAGGGGAGGGATGTTACAACAGAAAAACAACTCACCAACATCTTTGCATTGGCCTTTTATGTACATGCCTTTGTCATCGAATAATCACCCAGTAATCCTCAATATAACCGAACGACAAAGCTATATCAACTTATTCCCCCTCTACCTTGATTTTTTCAACCTTGCATGAGTTAGGCACTAACTGGTGCAATGAGACAAAAATATGGATTTCAACTGTTCATGGTGTTTTTGGCTATCTACGTGTACAATTTTACGCAGTGCAAATAATTACGGAAATAATTATCTATTTCCAATATACATTCCCATCAATCATTTTCAAACGTTTGTTAAACTTTTACAATGCGAACGTAGTTTCCGTGTGATCTTTTGCCTAACTACGCTACCATTTTGAATTTACTTTGTTGGCCACTATCACGTGACCTAGCGAGCTCTCTAGTCCTTTTATCTCTATGACTAGAGGACTGTATAAGTGTCGGATTTGTACCACACCTTACAACAATGCCGTAGGAAACAAAAAACAGATAACGCTAATTTATTGAAGGTTCAATATTAGTCTTAACAACATTATGTATAATTTTTAACTACAAGCTACTTTTACTATATCTAAAATAATCTACCGCCTAAATACTGGAACTTATGGGTGCTAAGGGGTGGGGGTAGCTAAAGTTGTTTAGTATACTTCTAAATACTACAATAAAATTACTAGATTCTACCCCTAGCAATAACGAATGAAATAACGGCACGATTAATAAAAAACTGCCAATATAAATGTGGATGTATATGTGCGTTTGCTTTTTCTAAGTATAAACCTTTCTTTCGTTTACGGCAGGATTGGCAGAAAAACACAACACAACACTTTTATTTCCAAACACTTATTCATCCAAATCAATGCTACTCGTTACTACACAATACTACCGGTCTTTTACAAGCACCACGTATAGGCCCTCATAGCGTTAAACCTTCTAGTAGACTCTATGTCTATACTGAACAACTCCAACTCTCCTTCTCTAATGCTGGGTGCCAAATTTATACATTAGAGCGGAGTGCTAGGTGGTCCCACACACAATACTTGCCTAACATTAAAAATCACGTGATTGTGAAGTCTAATTACACAATAGTGGTAACTAAACAAACTACAGCAATACTCATTAGGCTAACGAGCGGAAATGTAATCAAGAACTAATTATAATTGACTTAATAAAGCTGCACGCCATTAACTATATGCACGAAAAATAAACTAAAAATAGAACCTAAAAATAACCGTATTACATCCCTCTCGGTGTAAGAAAAATGATCCGTCCTCGATTCTGAGGTGCGGATAATGCAATGGAAAAAGATAACACATATACTTACTCTGACTTTTTAACCAATAAAGAATCTTCAAATTCCTTCAATAGCTTACCGCAATGCAAGTTATTTAACGCTCCCGTGATGGTTCAATGTTCGCATCAGCCCATTCTGTAAGATAATATGTTTGCTTTCTTCCCGAACGATTCTTAACAACTTTCTTGTCCAGAATTGCTTTTACTTCCTATTCTGCTGAGTCAGTTTGTGTGTCATCTTCTTCTTCTGGTCCTCATCTAATAGGTTTTCCTGTAATGTCTGATCATTTTTATTATTATTATCACCTGCAACAATGTCAGTAGAGCCAACAGTATCTGGTCTATTATCATAAGAAATAAACGGTTTTAAACCGTTGACGTGAACCACCTGCATCTAATTTCGTTCATCATTAGAATCAAGAAGATAATTCACTGGTGACTTCTTGGCTAAAATGCGATACGGTCCGTGCCAATTATGAGTTAACTTAGACGATGGGCCTTTTCTATTATTGGGCGTAAACAGCCATACACGTTGTCCAATAGAATACGATACTTCCTTAGCCTTTTATCGTAATTAGCTTTTTGACGTTGCTGTGCTAATGGACCCCTTTCACAATGACGTAGATTTTTGTTGACGACGATCGAAAACGAGGCAGTTGATGTTCCGGCTCAACCCGCTGTACGCTATGTCACTGTAGTGAAAGTTGAGAAGAGTATAATTCTTGTATTTGCTGAATGCTATTCAATAAATATTTGTTTTTATTATGGAGCAGTTTAATTCAACCCTTCCTGAAGGAAAGAAAGTGACTTGTCTGGAAGATTGAGGCTTATTATCGATGAAAGAGCTCAAGCAGGTATTGCAGGTTTATAACGGGAAGAAGTCAGGCGTTAAAGCCGATTTAGTGCTTCGTGTTTATGCAATATTTTGCCGAATAGAAGATCAGACTAATCCCAGTGCCTCACGTGCAAATACTTATTCGAACGATAGCTGTTCTAATTTCTGGATATACGATACTATGTTAAAGAAATTTTGCTCTATTTTGTGTTGGACATCTGACCTTCGAGGAACACCACCATTTAGCTTCATACAACTCTATGATTATCT
>OLMO02000003.1:5095759-5113249 GCA_900291935.2 Cassiopea xamachana | reverse complement strand
GCGCGTTCTTTGTCGCAGATTGCGAAACCAGTTCCTATTGATAAAATTGTTATTAGAAAAATCAAGTTTGGAAGGGATGATGGTAACCTGGTAGTTCCACACTCTAACTTATATGACCCTCGAGCCTCTTGCGATAGAAATGTAGACAAAGACAGACTTGCAATTTTGACTTCAAAGCTGTCTTCTGTACTTCCAAATAGTTGCTACTTTGGGTTTCATGACATAGAGGATACAACTCAGTCTGGACAATGTGAACATACGGAGACTAAAATTGCCAGTTCTGATGCTGTAAATAGTTCTGATTCTTGTGCTTTTAATTGTTTTTTTGATATTTCGTGTGATTCCTTTAAGGAAATGATGGACATTTATTGTGATAGACTTATCATAACAAGAGAGGAAGTTGTGAACATTGAAAGAGAAACATTAGGTCAGAGTTCAAATGCAAAATGGATGAAACATAGACAGTATAGAATAACTGCATCCAATTTTTACTCTTTTATTGTAAATACTTTAGAACCATCAGCAAAGTTGAGACATATGTATTATTCATCATTCAAATCAGTGAGTACAGACCATGGGAATAAGCTTGAAGGACATGTCTGAGTACTTTATTGCAAAGCAATGCATGAGAAAGGGAACAATGTTACAGTGAATGAAGTTGGATTGAAAGTTTCACAACCATATCCCTATCTTGGTGCTTCTCTTGATGGCCTAGTTTCTTGCAATGGTTAAGTTTGGGGGTTGGAAATTAAATGTCCATCTTCTAAATATAGTTCAAATTTGCATGAGGCTGTAAAGGATAAAAAATTCTTCTTAAAGAAAACTCATGATGAAGTGAAGTTGAATAGAAAAAGTAGATATTACTATCAAGTCCAGTGGCAAATGTTTTGCGCAGATTTAAAGAGAACAGATTTTGTTGTGTGGTTTGGTGATGCGGAACCTTTATTTATTGAGACAATCTATTTTGATGAAATGTTTATGCTGACCTGTGCTTTACCTAAGCTGAAGTACTTCTACTGTAGAGCTGTGTTGCCAGAGTATTTCACAAGAAGAGTGCAACATGGACTGAAGTTGTATCTCCAAGATGGTTGGGAGAACTTTAAAGAGACAAAGGCCAAGTAATGGCAACACAGTTACTGTGAATAATTTTATTACATTGCATAGCACATAGTATCTTCTGTAAACATATTCAGGGGCCGCACAAAAGGGGGGCCATACCCCCCAATTTTTTCAGAAAATTCTTTTTGTATGCAGGATATATACCTTATCACAGTGTATGTATATTAAGAAAAGATTAGAAATAGTGTAATATATTACTCTGCTCCTGCATTGGGAGATAGACTGAAATAAAATAGTTTGTTGGCAAGTCCTATACTTGGAAAATTGCATTGCAATTTATATTCCTATTCAATGCAAAGCATATTCTTGCATACTTATATTACTATATAATACCTTATTAAGTCCAATAGCTTAATTAATACATTTATTGATGCCAAAAACACTATATGGAGCACAGACTATAAACACTTTTCATATTAATAGTTTGATATTACTATTTAGAGACGTGATGAACTTGGCATTTTCTATCTTTGCAATGTCCATATATTTCAACTAGAATGGAAACAGACTTAATGAAATTTATTTACACCTTGGCAAATTTCATTTCTTGGAGGAAGGCTGCACAAGGTATGGCTGAAAATTAGTTAGAAGGCAGCAGACAGAGAAAATTTGATTTAAAACTGGTTGCAAGCTAAGAGACATAGTTCCATCTAGAATGTGGTAATTTTTAACTCGGCCAATAGCTCTCTCAACATGAATGCGTACAGAAGCAATGCGGGCTGTCTCCTCTACCTCAGGTGCACTGAGCTGTTTTCTGTTACCTTTGAATGGAGGGGTGTTGAGAGAAACACCATAAGGTAAGATGTCTGCAATGTCAAATCCTCTATCGGCCATTACATTATCTCCATCTTGAAGAAAGTTAAGAATGCCAGACCTTTGTGTTAGTTCCTTATCTGACACCCTTCCAGCCCAAAGTTTGGAAACAAAAATAATGCAACCAGTTGGTGAGATACCTACTAGTGCCTTCCATGTGTTGTGGTGCTTATACTCAGACCATGTCTGGGATTGGGACTTGAGCGATGATGGAACTTCAGTGATAATTTCAGTACCATCTATTATGATTCTTGTTGTAGGATAGTCCTTAAATTGATCTGGCATATCCTTTCTTATACGCTCTTGAGATGGAAATGGGAATAGAGGAGGAAGCTCATGAAATAGAAAGTTGATCCGAGTTGTATGACCTTGAGAAATACCAAATCTATCAGCCAGATCATTCAGAAATAGACCTAACTTTAGTCGCATCAACACAAATACAAACTCCTCAAGATGACTTAGAATTCTATTATGACCAGGTTTGTCTGCTTCAGTTGTCTGTTGATATGGAAGATTGGTACTATTCACAGATTTAGGACCACGCCAGTAGTGAAGATGGCCAAGCTTTGGTTGAAAATATTCAAAAACAGCTAGAAGGGATTTGGAGTTAGGAAACCCAGTATAAAATTTAACAGCAGAATCATCTTGTGCTATCTTCTCAAATGAGAAAAGTGTTTTCTTAAGAAACTTTATCTGGTTTTCCAAGTAAATAATTTGCTGCTTTAAGGATTCAACAGAAGAAGAAAGTTCTTTTGCTTTTAAGGAGAGGGATTCATACTGTGTGCAAAATTCAATCAAGTCATTTTTTTCAGGAATATCTTGCAAATACTTTGATTGAACTTGTTAATCATCCTCAGAAGAGTAATACAGTGGTAAATGGACAAATGAAAATGTTGTCTATGTAGAGATGCAAGCATTGTCAATATCTGAGGGAGATAGTAGGCTTCCAAAATCTTCAACATCCACTACAGATAGTACAGCAGCAGTTAGTTTCCCAGGACCCTTAGCATCCACAACAGATGTTGAAGCGGATGTAGTTAAAGATGAGCGCTCTTTTGGTGACTTACGAGATGGCCTTGGTTTAATATCTTCGCGAGTGTACAGATTTAAAGATGGGCAAGCTCCTTTATTAAGCCGCCACATATTTGGCAATTTTTTTATGTCACTATCTGTAAAATGTTTCTCACAAAGGCAGGTACAGCTTGTTACATTAAAATCATCCCTACCATCTAGTCTTTTTATGAGGTTGCACCAACGATTCTTCTCCTGATTTTTCTGTGGAAGCCTAAAGAAATGTAGGCCCGAAGGCAAACCATCGGTCTTATAGAAGGTACTATAGCAACCATACGCGGCACATTGCCTTCCGAGTGATTTCTTTCTCTTCTTTGGTGCCTCTTTAACTACAGCATCCCTTTCATTTTCCATTTTTAAGTGAAAATTTCAAACAGTCGATCGCAAAGAGAAAGATAAACCTATTTTACTGTACTTAGCTCGGCACTCGGAACATCAACTGCCTCGTTTTCAACGGCGATGCCTCACCTTCAAACGCCGTCTACGTCATTGTGAATAGGGTCTATTCTATATTATCTTGTGGAAGTTTGCGAGGTTCAACAAATCTATTTATCAACACACAACGATAATCATCGGTATTATTATATATTTTGTCCGGTTTACTTAACGAAATACCTATAGGAAAACGAGAATCTCGACCATACAGCAAATAAAACGGAGATTCGTTAATACTCGATTGAATAGATGTACAGTATGAAAATAAAGCGTAAGTTATAAAACTCTCCCAATCAGACTGATGTTCAGAAACATACATAGAGATGATGGTGGTAAGCGAATGATTGAAGCGTTCAGCGAGTCAATCACATTCCGGGTGATAGCTAGTTGTGTTTACCTTTGAAGTGTTCACTAACTTACATACATCTTTAACTACTTTCGACAAAAAGTTCTTACCACGATCTGATAATAACTTACGTGGAGCTGAATGTCGACACAAAATCTCTTCAACGAATAATTTTGCTGTAGTTACCGCGTCTGCTGTTTTAACGGCAAATGCTTCGGGCCATTTCGTAAAATAATCTTAGAATACAATAACGTATTTATTGCCTTGATCTGATACGGGAAATGGTCCTAATACGTCTACAGCTACCCTATCAAAAGGTCCTTCAACTGGTATAGGCTGTAAGGGTGCATTGGTTAATTTGCGGTGCATCTTCTTTGTCACAGAATCGACGCATGAGGCGCACCACTTCTCGAGTTCTGAATACATACCTGTCCAAAAATAGCGCTGTTGAAACTTGTAGTAGGTTTTCTTGAAACCTAAATGTCTGGATATTACTTCTTCATGCATAGCTAACATTACCTCATCCTTCAATGATCTAGGTATCACAAACTGCTTTCTGATTCCTTCTCGACTACGAGCTCTTCCTTTTGCTAAATGTTACAATATTCCCTCTTCAAGAACATAATCATCGGCTGTAGCCATCAAACGACGCGCACTGACTGAATTATCAGGGATCTCTCCTTTCCCAAAATAATTTACCAAATCTTCAAGGGCAGGGTCTTGTCTCTGCCTAGCCTTAACTTCATCTTACTGCAATCCAGGGGCATTAACAGCACTAACTAAAGGTACAGCTACCTTCTATGAACTATCTGGAATTTTGGATAGCGCATCTACATTACTACTGTGGGGAATCAATTCTCAGGAACCTCAAACCTTCCCGTGACACTGAATATTCGCTATGCCGTTCGCCGTTTGTTTTGATTTAGGCCCACAGTGAGTAGTTAGTACAAAATAGGCCAGTATAACCTTTCAAATTCTTCTACCCAGCATAATGTGCTGCACAATCCATGTACTAATTCCTACTAAGGTCGTACAACGATGCTCTATTTATATGTTTTTTCATGAATGTTCTAGAGTATTACACATATTCTAAAAATGGTAATTATGTCACTAGAATGTTCTGGATTACTAATGATGATGTAATGTTTTTAAAGATAGACTATTACGAAACAAATTTACTAGAATGTTCTTCGCCACATTTCCATGTGATTTACCAGGTCTATGTTTAATTTTAAACGAATAACTTTGTAAACTCGATGACCAACGAGATAATCGGGAATGAGGGTCCCTAGCATTATCTAACTACTTTAAAGGGTTATGATTGGTTACAACATCAAAACTTCTACCATAAAGATAGGGACGAAAGTATTTGATACCCCACACTATTGCTAAACATTCCTTTTCAATGGTAGCATACTTCTTTTCATATGGCTTAAGGCTTCTCCTTGCATCGGCTATAGTTTACTCAAGACCATTGATGTTTTGAGCAAGTATTGCTCCAATACCAGTGTTACTAGCATCTGTATAGAAAATAAAACGTTCATTAAGATTTGGATACGACAAAATCGGTGCCTCAACTAGTGCATTACATAGACATTCAAACGCATGTTGACAATCACTGGTCCAAACAAATTTAGCACCTTTCTTCAACAAGTAATGGCGTTGCTATGGAGGCGAATTTCATAATAAATCAGCAATAATAAGAAACAAGAGCGACGAAACTACGAACTTCACTGCAATCTTGAGGAACTGGATAATTCTGAATGATGGCTATTTTATTAGGATTTGGCTTAATTCAGTCTTTTCCTACAATATGACCTAAATGCTGGACTTCTGTCCTACAAAAATGGCATTTCCTGGCTTTTAATTTTAACCCTTCACATTTTAATCGGTCGAGTACCAAACGAAGGTTCTCTAAGTGCTTTTCAAACGATTTAGAATAGACGATTACGTCATCTAAATATATCATGCATATTTGCCATTGAAGACCACTGAGGACAAGTTGCATCATTTTGTGAAACGGAAAGCTGGCGTTAATAAGTCCAATAGGCATAACACGGAACTCAAAATTACCTTGTCGTGTACAGAAAGCAGTTTTTTCCATGTCCTTAGGATCCATTGGAATTTGCCAATTCCCAGACGCAAGATCTAATGCGGTAAAATTACAAGCATCTCCTAATTAGTCTAAAATTTCTTCTACCCTTGGCATAGGAAAAATCTGTTGCTTAGTGATGCTGTTTAATTTCCTAAAATATCGAGGCGAGCCATCCTTCTTAGTTACAATGATGAGAGGCTGAGACCAAGGACTATTTGATTCTTGGATTATGCCTTTTTTAAGCATTCCTTCAATGTGCTCATCTATCATACCTAATCGACTTTGAAGAATTCTGTATGGCCTTTGACGAAAATGGTCATTTTCCCCAATATCGATCTTATGGGAAAAATGATGCGCTCTACCGAGATCAAAATCAGAAGTAATAAAACATCACGATACTCAATTAATAGATTAACGATGCTGCTTTTCTCACTTTCTGATAACACACTCGCAGTTAAATCAATATCATTTAACCGTGAAAAAGAATTAGAATTTGCTGCCACCTTGTATGGCTTACCTTCTTTAGTCGGTTTGACTTCTTGACTTTTCAATACTTCTGCCATACCAACACACGTTCCTGCAAAAATCTTAACTGGGCAACTATTAGTATTCACGATTTTAGGAGGTACAATGCCATTGCTAACACTAGCAATACTTCTTGCAGGATATAACGAAGAGTTGCTACAAGATATTTCATGTTTTGGCTCTATGAGAACCTCACCTTTTAATCCAGACACACTCCCTTGTAACACGGCTTCACTACGTGGAGGAATTTCTATGGTATCTACAACACAAACTTTCACTTGACTAAGTTGATTGACTACACTGACATCAAGGATCTGCTGACCTATAGTTACCTTCATACTGCCGAAATCTATTCTGCTAGGTGTCTTAATGAAGAAGTCTGTGCCTAGCAGGAATGTGTAATTAAAGTTCTTAACAGCTTGACAGTCTACATACCAATTACTTTCTCCTAAATCCAATTTTACTGTAGTGGTCCCTATGATATCTAAAACTCTCCAGTAGGAGTTTTAGCGAGAATGGAATTACTACTGATGTCTAACGGTGATTGAGCATACTTATTAATCAACGTAAATAAATCAAAACTGATAATAGAAATCCCTGAGCCTAAATCAATGAGTATTTCCGTGTCGTAATTTGCTACACGACCAGTAAAAGTTAAACACTGCTTAGGACTTCTATCTACTTTATTTAAAATATGGGGTTTTGTCTCTTGAGCAACCTCATACCCCGATGAATATTTGTGAGGAGCGTACATTAGTTTTTTGAAGGCTCTGTGATCTGACGCTTTTCCAGGCATCTGGCTTCAACATGTCCTACTTTTCGGCAGAAATTACAAATGGGGCGACCATCCATGCAACGCAAATTTGATTGGTGTTGTTGCTGCTTCCATGGTATCGTTGTCTAGAGGGCTGATACTTCTCTATGGAAATGGCAAGCTTTTCAATTGCTGTTTCGAGGCGTTCCAATCTCTTGTTGACTCTCTGCTGCTTCCCTGCATTGATTGAGACTGTAGTCGGTTTGTTTTCGGTGTTGATTCTTTTTGCCCACAGCACAGTGCCATTTGTAAGTTGTTCATTGATGTCCTCCCTTTTTGCGATTTGTAACACCTTGTTGAAGGTCTCGGGGTCGGTTATCAGTACAATGCGTTTTAACTCAGGGTGCAAGCCATTGACAAAATGCTCCCTCATCATCGTGTCTTGGTGCTCCACTGGCATACCAGAATATGCCCTGTGAGCAAGCTGTTGTACGTCCCATCCGAAGCTGGCAGCACTTTCGTTTTGCCCTTGCCTTCTTTCATATAGGTCTGAATAGTACAGCCTTCTTGCTTCAGATGGTGAAAATTGTCTTATGAGCTCTATCTTCAGTTCATCCAAATCAAGGTCATCTGGCAATTCATCATAAGATTCGGCAGCTCGTTCTCGCAGAAAAGCGGGTAAAATCTCTCTGACGCTTAGCTGACCAATTGTTAGCCTTGGAAGTCCATTCAAAGCTCTTCAACCACTTCTCAACATCTTCACCTGGTTCTCCAAAGAACTTACTGGGTTGTACTATTGTCTTAGGGCTCTCCTCACGCGATTCACCTAAAGAGCATTGAAAACCAAGATCTTCCTTTTCATGGGCTTTGATTCTAGCTCTTCTCGCGGCCATAGCAGTAGAGTATAATATATTCAGGAATATTCCAAACAAAATTCTATACAAAAGTCTCTTAAAATAAATCTGAATTCAGCTTTACCAAGTACTCTTTCCAATTCGGGCAGTGTGTGGATTTGAAACTTCTCAGCTTCTAATTGATGCCACTCCTATCACCAAATGTAAACCTTTCTTTCGTTTATGGCAGGATTGGCAGAAGAACACAACAACACACTTTTATTTCCAAACACTTATTCATTCAAATCAATGCTACTCGTTACTACTGAATACTACGGGCCTTTTACAAGCACCACGTATAGGCCCTCCTAGCGTTAAACTCTTCTCAAAGTTGAACTCTGGTTAACCTTCTAGTAGACTCTATGTCTATACTGAGAACTCCAACTCTCCTTCTCTAATGCTGGGTGCCAAATTTATACATTAGAGCGGAGTGCTAGGTGGTCCCCGCACACAATGCTTGCCTAAGATTAAATTGTACATAAGGATAAAAGTCCCTACAAGTGTCCACCGATCAGCTTCTGATGATTATTATGGTGATCCCAATCAGATCTGAATCTGCAAGTACTAGTTTGAGCACCCTTGCCCAAATATGAGAGGGATTTCACCTACAATAGCAAAGATTTCTGGACACCTTGTCTTTCTCTTTGCCGTCGCTGCACTGCTGTTCGCCTTCATTAGAACACCGTTAACCAGAGTGACAGACACTCTATAAAATAGAGCGCTTCTCCCTCTCACGCACGCACTAGTGCATCTGTTGACTTCAATGATTACAGAACTTGGAACCATAGGCAGTTCACTGCTTAAATGACCTACCAAAAGAGGATGGCCTATTGCTCCATGTTAAGCAAAGTGTTCAATTAATTGCAAAAACAAAAGACCAATAAATACGCCAGCAAAAGGCTAATCAGTATGCATTACCACTTATCACATATTACCTCATTGTCCATACCTGAACAGTTACGTAGCAATAGTCCCAACTGTCCCATTTCACTGGTCATTGTCTGTTAGTGCCTCACGGCGTTTGCTGTTATGATTAGGTGTAATCCAGCACAATACCTCATGTGTACCTTGTTGCCTATAATTGGTCTCGGAAGTTCCAGACACCACTCTTTTTACGTTGTTACGTAGTTCTGCTACATATATGAGGATGCAGTGCCTTACCTATTGTCTCACTCTGAGGTTTTCAGTGAGTATCTGCAATGCATCCCTATCTCTCTTCAAGCATCAGACCTTTGTGTAGGTATCAACGGCCCCTAGCCCTCCCTATTTCCATTCAAATGGATAACTTCGTTGTTAGTCATATCTTGGTTTGTTGCAAAATTGTATATGCTATCCATGTATGCAGTATGAAGGGACGCGGGGAAGATAGTGGGGCTAGAGGAGTCAGCAGGAGCAAAAAGACAAAAACTATCTTACGTGATCAAAGTGAGTCGAGAAACTTTGGGTTCTCTAGTAACGTTTTGAGGACGTTTTCGTATCATCTCTTAGCAGGAGCTATATTTCTTACAACCATATAAATAGTTCACTTTTCCAGTCAAACAGCGCTGATTCAAAGCTCTTTTCATTTCCGTTGTACCATATTAAAGTTTTGGAAAGCAAGCTATTGCATTTCAAAAAGAGCCCTTTTGCTCCCCCTTTCTCCCCCAAATGAAAGACAGGAAGGGCCCCTGCTCCCTTCTGCCTCCTCTCTAGCGTGCCTGCATATATAATGTACTTTGTTTGCTTCTTCTTCTCACGTCATTTTTCCCACAAAGAGTCGCTTTTGACTTCCATTCCTTCTGCTACCGTAGCCTGAGCATCTTATTTATCTTTTTGTGCTTACTTTAATCAATGAACATTTGTACACTAGCTGTTATATTTTATTTATGCTCAGTATGCAAACTCCAGTAAGGGACACGTTTGCTTCGCAACTTCACACAATAATCGATTCCAACAACAACCACATTACATAGATATCAAATAATATAAAAGGTCTAGCTGCACAGGCAGTCCATATTAGGTTCATACAATCGCTCTATTACATCACTCCCCTTTTCAAACAATGTCTTTAGGGAATGACACAATGACACTAGATGGTATAGGATGTCCATAACGTACAGGTGGTCTTCGTGCTTGCTTGGGCCAACAATTAACCATTTGTTCTGCTTGTTCTACTTGTTCTGATTTACGCTCAAGCTCGTTATTATAGTTTCCAATATGGTCCTCATCTAATTCACTTTCAGCTTCATCAGAGCATTTTTCAGTGTTCTCAAACTTTTTGAAATGAGACACGTTTCTTTTTACTCGATGCTTCTTCTTGTTTCCTGCAACTAGTTGCGTTCCCTTACTATGTATGGTGTCTTATTAAAACGAGACGTAAATTTGTTTTTCCGTTTCTGGTTGACGAGAACAGTGTCACCAACGTCAATGCCACTTTCTTTCACATTTCCGCGATTATCTGCATACGACTTGTGATATTCTTGATTTTTCGTATCATTTGCGCGTGCTTCCTTATGGCTATTTACAACTAGCTTTTTCTCAATCGATGGTAATTTCCCCCGTATTTTCCGATTGAATAGCAATGCACTTGGTGGTACTCTGGTGGTACAATGGGTGTGTGGTACGATACTGCAATAAAAATTTGTTAAGTTCTTGTCTCCATACTTTCCATTCAACAACTGCAGCTTTTATAGCTTTCTCGAGTGGTTGATTAAAACGTTCGACTTCACCGTTCACATGAGGCCAAAACGGTGTAACTAGGTGATGTTCGATACCTAATATTTTCATGTATTTATTGAATTCATCGCTATTGAACGGCGGCCCATTGAAAGAATTTTGTATGGAATACCATGAACAGCAAATATCTTATCAAGCTTAGGTATCACGCAGGCAGATTTTGTTGAGCGTATAATTTCCCCTTCTGGATAGCGAGAGTAACGGTCTATTAAAACAAGAAAATAATCATTTGATGGCTGCGGTCCACAAAAATCAATGTGTAACGTTTCCCATAGTCCTTTAGGCATTTCATTTTGCTTTGTAGGTGCTGGGGGGAGGGGGCAGATTTACCAACATCTTGGCATGCTAAGCACGAATCAATTGTTGTCTTTACTAGTTCATCTATTCCTATGAACCAAAGTTTTTCGCGTAATAATGCTTTAGTTTTTGACAAACCTTGATGGCTCTCATGTGCAATATCAACTGCTCGTTTTTGTAACGATTTTGGAATTATAATTTGCGAACCACGAAATATCGTATTATGTTTGCCAATTGCCAAGTCTGCTTTAAAACTGTGATGCGGACGTACGCTATCTAACTCCCACGAATTTAAACGAATTGCTGCACGTAACGCTCGCATATCCCGATCTTTATTTGTTTCATCAGCGATTCCCTTTAGTGTCATTGTTTTCGGGACTCTATGTTCAGCAATGAAGTTAACATACTCTTCTGTCATTTTTTCTTGTTTTCGTATACTTTTAGATGTAGGATGTTGTAATTTTCCTGCCTAAGTTCTTGTTCGGTAGGCAAGGCCTACAAGGCAGGTTAGAAACTTTTAATTCTAGATTCACCCAGTAGGGGTTGTCAAAGACTCAAAGATTCAATTTCTGATACGATGCTGGTTCGTGATTTGAGGACTGTATAAAATAATGTGTATATGTAAAGTTAACAATAACGAATAACTAAGTAAAACAAACTAAAACTAACAAACAACAAGAAGCGATAGTACTTTCAAGTGTCCGAAGATGAATCACAGCGGTCCATAATGTCAGCGACTTCGTGAAAAAACAAGATATATGAATACAGAAAGATTTCACCTGTATGTTGTGGCGTCCGTCAAATGTCCTTTACTTCGAAGAGTGAGATATCTGATTAACGAGTTCTTTTGCTTAATCAACGAAAGTTCCCATTGTTCAATAGTTCATTCGCCACAAACATACGCCCATCCAGGTTGGTGATCGATTCCATCATGTTTCTTCCGCTTTTTTTTCCAATAAGATTAGAGCCAACGGATGCACGCAGTTGGCTCCCAGCAGCATCAAACAAAAATAAATTAAAGAACAAAGCAATAATCTAAAGAAATCAAAAACAATCGGGGTCACATTTCGCACAGATGTCTTGAGAAGTAATCCGCAGGGTTTTGTTCACCTGGTTTATAAACTGTTGTGATGAATAGGTCGAGCCGATTCGAAGTAAATACAAAAAGGATATACGACGTTTTCTTGACATAAACTGAACAAATTGATAACTATAATTAATTAAACTAATAAGTAAAACATATATCCGTAAATCTTTGTAAGCCTAATTGCAAACTTCAAAACTCTTTCCACCTTGTTGTCGAATGATTGTAATTGTTTCCTTGAGTTCCTGTGAACTCTGACTCAAATCAACCACTAGCTCAAAACGAATCTAATCTACTCTAACTAGGAGCCGGTGCTGCAAATATAAAGAAACGCCAAGAGAAGGAAGTCACAACGTACCGCGGGATTGCACGGACAACCGAATGCATGGGTTGTCATTTCCTTCACAATATAAACCATTCATTTCCATCCCATACGGTTTTCCTTTATCATTTACTGTAGTTACAAGTTCTTGGAGATCTTTTTCATTACATGCTAGTAGAGCAGTGTCATCGGCATATCTCAGATTGTTTATGTTAGCCCCACCTACAGTAACTCCCTTCATAACTCCTACTTCTATAACTATTTGTTCTGTGTAAAGGTTGAAAAGACTTGAAGTTAGTACACATCCTTGCCTTACTCCCTTTTTTATTTTTAATTCTGATGTCACTCCACCTTCTATTCTTACAATGCCTGTTTGTTCCCGGTACATCTTTGCAATTAACATTAAGTCTTTGCCGTCAACTCCTATTCCTGATAAGCACTCTATCATTTTTGAATGGTTCACCCTGTTAAAAGCTTTCTTGTAGTCAATGAAACATATATATATACATCTTGGTTTAATTCTAATATCCTTTTACATATTGTTCTCAAGTTGAAGATGCCTTCTCTGGTTCCCATTTCAGGTCTAAATCCGCTCTGTAATCCGCTGACTTCTTTATCTATTTTATCTGCGATTCTTTGTTGGATAATTTTTAGAAGTAGTTTTGAAATATGAGTCATGAGGCTTATTGTCAGAAATTCTGTACACTTTTGAGCTTTTGGCTTTTTGGGAAGAGGTATAAATATAGATGGTTTCAACAACAGCATCAAATTCCCCAAGGAATTTGACAGGCTCTGGACTATTGTACGCAAATGCCTTTTTTTCGTGTATTTCAACTCAGCATTTTTTATTTTTGCATAGGTATTTTGATCAATAACGTTTATCGTTGCGCCAGTATCCACAATTGTGTTGAACATATGACCACAAACAGTGGCATTTACTGACAGATTGTTTTTAAGGCTGATTTCCACGAGGCGAATTCGCTGCGAAATGGATTTGAGCATGCGCAGTTAGTTCTTTGAGATTTCGTAGCGAATCTCAGAGATTTCTCTAGGAGTAGGATAGAGTTCTACTATTTCGCGGCGAAGGGTGGAAAGAGAACAGTGAAAGCAAAATGGCGTCAAATAGCGGTAGCCACTTAAACTTTACTCTGCCAATTGAGGCACTTTCTGGACAAAATGCGAACGTTTTGTCAGCAATCCTTGCAATGCAACAAGAAGAGGAAATACAAAGCATGGGATAGGTATATTCTTACTGATAGTTTATAATTCATAATTTCATAAAACATTATTTACAGTTGGATTTACATAGTAGTACGTACTAATTGATTCCAACTAAAACTGAAACTAAAATACTTAACAAATTAATATATATATATATATATATATATATATATATATATATATATATATATATATATATATATATATATATATAGTAATTATGTGCATAGTCTGCAGGTGCACTTATCACCAGTCCACGATTTTATTTGATTTTTGAATACTGCAAGAGTTGGAATTTGTTTGATTTTATCACTGAGTGTGTTCCAGAGAAGACTTCCCCTGAAAGAAAGTGAATCTGAGCCATAACGTTTATTGATCTTTGGAAGTTTACAGAGGTCTTTGGTTCTTAGGTCGTACGTTATTTCTTTCCTCTCGTGGAATTCCCATAGATATCATATTCCCATATATCATATCATATAGATACCATCCTAAGTGAATATGATATCATATTCACTTAGGATGGGGTGATTGAAAGTTTACAAAACTCTACAAACTGTATAGCCTTCATATCACCGAGAACAACTAGTCCAATATTATAAAGCATTTTTAAGCTGCGTTATTATTGTTATTGGTTATTGTTATTTGTTATTTGTTCAACATAATGGGAGAACAAGGAAATGAAAAATTTTTTCACAAGGGATTCTGGCCACATTTTCAGAGTGCAGGCTACTATTTCACTTCTGTTTGTAGACACTGAGTTCACAATAAAAATAACAACCTTGAACACATGCGTAATAAGAGCAATAGAATGGGTTGCCTATTTCCACCTGCTCCTCTACTCGAGCCCATCTAGTTATTGGTTTAGCTCTACACCACTGCCCTATTAATTATAGAAAATGCTTCATAGAGGTTAATTGCTTTCAGTTTTGATTTATACTTCTTCAAAATGCTGCGACAGATACTACCTACTATTCAGTAAGTAAGCAAACAGTTTTCGTGGAAAGATACATAAAATGCAGCTTTATCCATTGGTTTCAAGCTCTGTCACTATTTACTCTCAACAACTGCCACTCAAGCGATCCTTCTGCGGAACAGAAATAAGTTTTAAGTCATCTCGTACTTCTTTCGCATCACGTTAGTAATTGTTCGAACCATTTGCGATATTTGCTGCAATCCAGCAGTATTTCCATGCTCCTTACGCCAATCTCCAAGAGTTAGTCTAAGTCTAGTATCTCTATCGGCGTACGATGTGAGACAATAGTTGTAGTTATTTTCATTATTCTGTATACGTTTCTTCATTAAATAATTGTGCAATGCAACAACTGCTTTTGTTATTGATTGGACTTCTGTGTCTTAGCTATAATTGGTCTACGAAATACCCTGAATCTTGACGTTGCAATACCAAATGTATTTTCAATAACTCGCCGCGCTGTCGAAAGTCAATAGTTGAATATCCTCTGGTCTATTGGTAGATTCTGGTTTGGATAAGGCTTCATCATATGAGGTTTTAAACCAAATGCATCATCAGCCACACAAACAAATGGATATAGTTTCAACAAATCAGGATTATTTTTTTCAGGTTATGGAATGTTTAATAAATTATGCTCAATATCATGACCTAAATGGCTATTGTTGTAAACACTCCCGTCACTCTGTCTACCTGAATCTCCGATATCCACTAATAGAGATTCATATCTGGCATTACAAACGGCTAACAAAACGATACTATGGGTCTTTTTATAATTAAAGTACTCCGATCTACTGTTATGTGGGGCTTGTTTAACGTGACCTATATCTTAGGCTTTTAAGATAATAAAAGACACGGTGTGGTTTCGTAAATTCACAAGAATAATCTGTTTCCTTTCTTTCTACAACGAGAATCTCACAACAACGAACATTTGGTACTTCCAGTTATTGCTTTATCCTGTCTTGACAGGGGTAATATCATTTAATAACACCACTATTATCCTTTTTATACAAAAATGAAAAGAATTAACGTCATTCTATTTTGAGGGCTACACTTGCATAACAACATGTTTCCCATCTATTGCTCCTAGTGCATGTGGGATGTTCCACTTGCTTTCGAATTCAGCTGCAATCTCTCTCCATTGGGCCTCTGTACTTGGGGGTCAATAAATTTCAAATTCAACAATGAAACCCATTGTGCATTACATTGATTCTTTTTCAATATTAGCAAGCTTCGAGCAGACACCATCTTTGAATGTGCGCGCCAAGATATGAATTTCTTCAAGGATTCGCGGCGATTTCTCTACGAAAACACAAAGCTCACAGCGCATGCGCAGAATCGTTTCGCTACGAATTCGCAGCGAAATATTCGTCTCATGGAAATCAGCCTTAAGCCTTCTCTTTCACTGCATACATGTAATCCACATCAGATGAACTAGAGTCATCGGCTGTGTTGACAGGGTTAAAGCTTTCTTGCTACCTTTTGTTCATCTTACTGGCCTGTAGTTCTGCTTACTTTTCTCCCTGCAAACATTTGAAAGTGATTCATTTTACCACAGTTATTACATTCCTTGCCTTTCTCAGGACATGTGCCTTTATGGCGGTATGCTCTTCCAGATGAAAAGCATTTAGAACGTTTCTTTGTTTCTGTTCGACTTGTATCAGCAATAATTCGATTGGCGTCAGCAACAGTTTCCTCTTTGGATTCTATATCCTTGGCCTGAAACGCACTTTGTTCGTCACGTCTCCCTTCCAACAAGATTGCCTTCAAATCAAAAGCAGGATCGTGTAGAGCCCTTTTTCGTATTTTCGATGAAGTCCCCTCTATGATTGTTTGCTCTTCAATTTCAAAATCTGTGTCATGAAATTTGCAAGTTTGAGCTAATATTCGTAAACGCGCGTGAAACTGGTCTAAAGTTTCCTGGCGTTCTTGCGTAGCTTGACGAAAACGATAGACTTCATATCGCCTATTTTTCTGTGGCTCAGAATAATCGTGGAGCTTGGCTTTTTCAACGTCGTAATCCACCTCTGTTCCCGTGTCAGGAATTTGTTTAAGAATTTCCCGAACTCTTGGGCCTGCTTGATAGAGAAGGAGAGCTCTCTTTCGTTTCCCATCTGTTATTCCACTAGCTATCATATACAGTTCAAAATCAGTCACCAATCTTTTCACCTCGTGGCTAGGCTTGCGCCTAATTCCGCATCGGGGTGAAACTCAGGTTCAGGTTTCATCGAGACAGATTGTGCCATAACCACTTGCACAGGTTGAACTACACTACGTGAGGCAGTTCCTTCGTCGTCAGACATCGTCGGTTAATACTTTTTCAACTCGTCGCCACTGTTATATTTCATTTATGCTCAGTCTACAAACTCCAGTAAAGGACACGTTTGCTTCGCAACTGTACACAATAATCGATTCCAACAACAACCACATTACATTAATATCAAATAGTATAAAAGGTCTGGCTGCACAGGCAGCCCATATTAGGTTCATACAATCGCTCTATTACACTAGCAAGCTACAGCAGTTCTTTATTGGCCTTCATTTCAGTCCAGGAAAGCTTCACTAGTATTCTATTACTACGTTTGAATAGCTTGTAGTTTTTTCTCAGTTGTTTTGGAGATATTCTAGCACAGATGCTTCTTTTCTTTAATGTATGGATCATCTTGTTAGTTGTGCCTTTTGATAAAGCTATGAATTTTGTGTTTCTGCATCTCATTTTGTATATGAAGTTAATATGCATCCGACAATGTATATATATATATATATATATATATATATATATATATATATATATATATATATATATATATATATATATATATATATATATATA
>OLMO02000003.1:5021367-5095735 GCA_900291935.2 Cassiopea xamachana | reverse complement strand
TATATATATATATATATATATATATATATATATATATATAATTTATTTATTTATTTATATAGTATTATATTATATTACATACATAATATCTAAAAGTTATCTACCTGCTTGATTGACTCTCCTTTACAGCTTATGTCGCATTTGGGTATTTGCTGTTTCTTTGGGACAATCATGCATTCAGTTTCCTTTACATTAAGTTCTAGCTTTTTCTCTCAATTTCGTCTATCAGTATATTGATGATTCCTTAGAGCTGTTTCTCATAATCTTCAATTAGCACAATATCATCTGCAAGACGCAAGTGCATGTTCAGTACTCGCAGATATTACGTTCAGTTACCTCACTGTCTGTAGATGTTAAAGTTATTTATCAATGATCACAATTTCATGCAGTAATTAACCACAAAACACAGGCACAGATCAAAATAGAGACATCACATACAGATTACGAGGCAATAGTCTACAATTTGATTAGCCACATGCATCTATCTAATTCAAGCATTAATTGTTTTCTTCCGCGAACCATAATGCTGCAGATGTAGTTTTGGCATCCCTTGTAGCTCGCTGATAGATATCTTCTTCGTACGGGTTGATCTCTTCTTCCATATAGCAGATCTAACACAGCTTATCGATCTTTTTTGCAAGAAATATTGGCTTAAATAGCGGGAGGCAAATGTCTGCACCAACTGCTTGTCTTTGTCTTTCATCTAGACTTGACAAATGACATGTAACCATTTTTGAAGCCATTATTGAAGTTCATAGAAGTTCATTGAAGACATTGTTGAAGCCACTGCAGCATTTCCTTCCTAAAAGCTATGGCGAATGCTGTGGTTTAAAAGCAGAATGTAATATTGTTATCGTGTGGCTGTCTCCTAAGAGTCATTGACTTTTGTACCTGCCCAGCTGGCTCGTGGTCACTTTCACCAATAAACCTGCAGCGTCTCAGATTTTCTATCCTCTTGCACCAAAGACGAATACTTTAAATTTCTAGATGGATTTTAGTAACGATTCTCTAGCAATATCTTTATTCGCTAGTTACTGATATTGCTGTCTAAAATTTCACTGACAAACGGCGGATTTGGCTTTTCTTGGGGAAATATTAAAATGTTGCTTGCACAGTTTTTAAATGACTTTGGCTCCAGACATTTTGACATTTTGAATCTGAAAACAGTACTAAAACATTATCATTTAGCGAGTGAGCATTATTTTTGGCTGAATTTATAGCAGACGTTTCAAGCCTATCGTACACAGAGCAATATTTTGTTGCCCCCACCTGAAAAGAAAGTCTATTGCGTGTGTGGCCTGCAGTTGGAGTACACCTCCAACGAGCATCTCAATCTGCTCCTAAACTTGTCCCCTGTCAGGGCTAGGCCAAGGCACACTAGTGTCGTACACTCCAAGATTCCGAGACATCAGTCGGCACCTCATTTTAGTATGGGCATTTGATGATTTTTGTTGCGGTCCGGCCATATTCAGAACCTGCCTCCAGTGGCACCCAGGTAAATAGAATTTGAGAACCCTGGTTTATAGCATTTACACGTGTTCTTGGTATTTTGAGACACCCTATTTAAGTACTTTCGTTTTCGGGTTATAGTATATTATATTGCATCCATAGAGTTCGTCGTAACAATGCTTTCCTTTACGTTCAGTAGAAGAAAGCTGCATAAGGTACTGAATGACATTAATTTCTTTTTAGGCACATTGCTAGAGATGATTCGTTTACCATTTGTAAAAGTAGATGTCGTTTTTTTCGTATTTTCTATTTATGTCATGCGGAGTCCAGAAATTGGATGATTTATTGAAGTAGTCTAGCTAGTTATTCTCAATTGCTGCCTAGATAGCTATCCTACTCCTGAATGTTTGGTTCCTGAATGCTCTCCCTCTTACTGATTGCTTTCCCTCTACATGCTCGATACCTGCGTGCTCATTCACTGTCCACTCAGTAGTGACTTTGAGCCTATGGCTGAGTTCACACTATGAGCGAATGCAAAGCGGAACAAACACAATAGAAATATAGCGTAAGAGCGACAGCGAACTGGAGTGAGCATGTTATTTATCAGGTACCTATTCGCTTCACTTGGCAAATTCACTCATTGTTTGAACACCCCCTGTTGCATCAATGGGGAATAAACTAGCGAAAAAAGTGGTTTGCCAATCGATATCTAAGACTAAGGCATGCCTAGGTAGTGGGTCACTCCCCCACTTTTGACAAAACCGTCATTAATTCTTTAGATTGTTGATAAAAGCTTGCTTTGCGATCATCCCTTATCGTTAATCGATCATCTTTGTCGGTAATTCTGAGGCGTTTTACATATCCCTCCCCACTCAAAAATCTTTCAGCAAGCCACTGATCTAAGTAATAGCAGTAGCTCTTGAAGGTAGGCAGTTGCCATACCCAATGAATCAGTTCTTGTGAGGAGTACCATAGACAGCTGAATTGGGTTGGAGGAATAGCGATAGAAGGAAATTATGCAATGAGTAAAAGTAACAGTGCAGCACTTCTATGTAGAACCACAGTAAATTCTTGGAGAAATACACCTGGCCCTTGTCCTTTTGTCTATGGTCCTTATAGGAGGCTGCCTGCCTTCAAATCTGACTCCTTCTAATCGTAGCTAACTTCTGAACTTGTATGAATTTTTATACATAGCTTAGTGTTGATAATTTTATATAGGTGTAGAAGCCAGCTTTATGTTGATGATTTGATATAAGGGTATGTAGACTAGCTATATGTTGATGATTTCGTCTAAGGTATGTAAACCAACTGTATGTAATAATTTTATACAGTAGGGTCGTTTTGATATTGAACGTATGTATTCACAAGTAGTATGTACATAGACATAAGAACATTTTTATATGTTGTATACATAATGTCTTTCATATGCACCTAAAGCATAGTTCATTCTTCCTTGTCAAATGCTTCTGTAAGAAGGCTGAGGCCCTACAATAAGTTGCATAAAAGCCAACAGCAGCAAAATCGAAATTGGTGATTGTAGTAGATTTTGCCTCAAATTTCGAACGAAGTTATAACATAAATTATAGAAGAAGGTAGACAGAAGAGAGAAGAATTACACACCTGCAGTTTGCAATATAGCATATACAGTAGCATAGGTTGGAGCAAAGGCATAGCTAGTGCAGTGACCTGACTGGCAATATGGATAAACTAGAACTTGGTGATCTGTGAGAGATGCAAAGTCAGTGGAGTAGTTTTAAGCGTTTTGTGATTCTTAAGCAAAGTAGTTATTTATATTTATTTGTTTTTATTGAAATTCTAAGTCATGAAATTTTTTGAGCAGTTTAAAGAAAATGGGAAATTCCGACAACAATAGTTGAGGACTCGCAAGGCATGAAAATGAATGCACTACCGAGGATACAAGTTATAGGTTCATTGATGTCATAGGAAGTTTAAAGTTGTGACATCACCTTTATCACAAGATGAGGAGTGTTTAAATTTTATTTAAATGAATTGCATCACATCTGGTGTGACCTGTGTGATCTATTTGAATGCCTTTCATGGTAGAAAGAGTATTAAAAGCCGGACCAGTTGTTTGTACTTTTGGTATCTATTGGCAATGACAATAGGGAACCAGCTTTCGTTGTACTTATTTATAATGAGATGCTATCAGAAGAGTTCTTGAATAGCCTTGCTGTAATTTTTACTGCAATTCTTTAATGCATAGGTATTTGAGAGTCCAAAGTACGAGGAAGATAACACGCTGGTAAGATCTTCAGGATGAACACGGAAAACTGCCCTAATATATGTGTCACGTCTTCACATTAGAAAACCAAATTGAGTACCTGTTCATATGGGGAAGGTTTCCGCAGTACTCTCACAATGAAGTGTGATTATCGTTCAGTCGAGATCTCACTGCATATTTCCATATTTAGTTACAAAACTTTCACTTAAGGAACCATCTTTCTTGGGTAGCCGAAACTTTTGTTGAATACTATCGGGATCCTGCCTATCGGTAGAATATTACCCATCTGTACAAATATCCCCTGAACAGCGGGAAAATGATCTATGCTTGCAAAGTTCACGTGTTTATAGTTTGCTTGTTGAAGTGGGAAAGCTTCTTCATATGAGAGGTATATAATTAGAGGCTGATTGTTTATTATTTCTCGGGGAGGGGAGGTGTTTTTAATGGGGAGTACTACTTAAGACTGCTTCTTTCAGAAGGGGGTATATTTGGTATATACAGGGTCCGTATTAGTTTTGGAAAGTTTTGGAAAGTTATGAAATTTGAAAATGCCATTTCCCAGGACCTGGGAAGTTTTGGAAAAGAGAGGTTTTTGAAAATGGCTATGGAAAAGTTTTGGATTTTTGTTTGGAAAAATTCTAAAAATATCCTGAAATGGATTTAACTTAGTTTTGTATTAAACACCGTATATTTCATGGTTTTTCATTTTACTATTTATAATACAAAACATAATCCACCAAATTACAAAGTATGTCTTCAAAAAATGCGTTTTTCTATCATAATAGGGCTTCAAAATGCAAATGAAAAATGAGTTTCACGGTTTTGGAAGTTTGTTATTTAGCTTTGGAAAAGTTTCGAAAATTTTTTTAAAAGGAGTTTGTACGAATCCTATATATAAATGTTTCAAGTAGGGGTTATGAAGCACTTACCATTCACTCACAGAACATAGTATTCATAGCGCAGAAAAACACACCATTCGCTACTGGTAAATTGTTTTTGGGTTACCAGTCTTCACTAGCTACCAGACTTAAAAATATTCCAAGATTGCAGACATGAGATACAGGTTCGATGATGGGGAATACAAGTTTTAAAAGTAGTTGAAATTAGTTAGGTATACTTGAGAGAAGGCACGTATGCTCAAGAAAGCACCGCCCCTCCGTGGAACATAATGGACGATCAGTGCCTTATTTTCCTGGCTGACCCAGATTCCGCTTCACTGGGAAAGAGTTTGGAACATTTTCTCCATATGAACAGGCTCAGGATATAGCACAAAGTACGACAACATATAAGATGGAACTTACATGGTTAGTCAAGCAAGCCATATACCTATAATTTGAACTTGTATCATTACCTACTTTAGTGTCTCTAATAGTGGGACCACCAGGCTATTAATTTCAGGAGAATTTTTTGTTCCCCTACTCGTTGCTTATTAACACCCCCTTCTCTTAAATTTCTCAAATCGATCATGATCACAACACACAGAGAATTGAATTACCTTTTACTAAACCAATTTACCAGCATGAACCACCTTCTCTTAGTACTCTTTTTCTATTGAAAAACTGCCGACATGCATACCTCTTCTATTAGCATCCTGTTTTTATTGAAAACTAGCCTACATTAATACCCCCTTCTATTCGCATCCTCCTTCTATTAAAAATTGGCCAATATGAACACCCCCATTCTATTGCCTCTCGCCCTTCTATTAGAGACACTAGAGTAAATGGGTGCAACCACCTATCTATAATACAAAGAATGAAAGAATAAATCTATAAGGAATAAAAGCATGCCTATTTGCGTAAAAAACAGTTCATGAGATTTTATTGTATAGCGAAATAGGTAAATATTTAGTATAAAACTGCCTTCTATTCTCTACGAAATGAGGAGCATGTTTGATACAAGTTACATTTCATGCAATAAAAAATCCGTGTTGCAAAAGAGTGCAGCATTCAAAAAATAATCCCAACATATGAAGAGTTCGCGCTATCGAGTTTCAGTGCAAAGATTGCCTTTAAGAGTTACAGTTTTCTAGGCCTTACAAAGGGTTACCAGACTTAGGATTATATTCCAAGATCTTGGTAATTTTTGAAACCAAGAGATTTTTCTTGGAACATAATTTTTCCAAAATAACCTCGGGATAAATCTTGGGAATTATGAAAAATACTCCAGATACTTTTTAGCCAATATCTTTAACTTATTAGAAAACTGTTCATGTTTTCATTGATATTGCTTGTTTGCAACTTCTCAAACTACCCCAGCCCACAAAGAACGCAGGAGTACCTTTTCTATGTATAATGGACGTATATTTATATTGGAAAAAGGTGATTCTCGAAGGTTAAAGGTGTGGTCTTACAAATTTGCTCAGAGGGCAACGCCCCAGACTCAAATTCTGCTAACTGGCTGCCACTGCTCCATTGCTCTACGCCATTTGGCCCAACAGCCCTGCAAGTACGCATAATCACAAATGATTAATAGAATTAATGGCAAAAGTTGATATGGATAAATGGTGTCATTACAAATAAATGAGCTTCTATGAATTTTATTTTTGAAAGCAATGGATATTGGGCTTTTTGAGCCTCGATTTGAGAATTTATAGAATTTCAATCTGGTAACCCTGGCCTTACAGCTGCAGAGAACTCGAAACCAACTTAAAAGCTCAAACAAGACATCGTTCTAGACACATTTTATGTGCCTGAAATGCTAGAAAGTGCTTCCCAGAGCTGGGTGGCCCATATTACCCCAGTAACTTAGAGCATGCAAAAATATGACTTGTTTTGCTTTTAAGTAGCAATATTTATTATCCTCAGCTAGTAGCGTTATTCTTCAATTTCCACCACTTGTCCTATTTCAAATCATACTTCGTGCTTCAGATGAAGCTGAAGTTATAACATTAATTAATTATGATCTGCTCTTCGCTCATTTCTTCTGCAACTTTTCTCTTTTTTGTAAGCAAATAGGAATTGACTATGGCTACCTGTCAAAAGAATTGCCGCTCTGATCGGAAATGGTTTCTGTGAACAAAAATTAGGAGCATAGTATTAAGGAACTTATATAAACAGAAATATCAAGAAACTGTTAATAATAGACCCATATTACCACGGTGGCTGATATTACCTCACACCGCCCTAGAGAAAAATGGAAACAATATGGAAGTTTTGCATTTGCAGTTCTTCTCACTGCAACTATTTTTGATGGATTATTTGAAAGAGCTCAACGACGTTGAATGTTAAGCTTGTTTTGTAGTGAATTCAAGAGCATGTATCATCATTCATCATTTTGTGCCATGCTTCATAGCGTTGGCTACCGTGGATCTCTATCTCTCACGGCTCCAAGCGCTCGAACTTGTTTGTGTAGGTTTGTCTTTTTGAAACCATACCGTCATACTATCAAGAGCATGTAACCATGCATAAATAAGCTTTGAAGTGAAAATAAAATGAAATTAGCATTACCAAATGGAAATCTTATGCGGAATATTTCGGGCCTATGAAAGGGATCAGATGGCTATTGAATACATTTGAATTGACACTTCAATTATTTAAAACTGGTGGCCTATTTAGCACTGCTGATTTACAAGGGGCCCTGTATTCTGAAAAGGCTAAAAACTCGCAAAGAAAAAAGTACTTATTTCAAAAAGCTTGAATCTTAAATTTCACACAACTGGTTAATATACATTAGCTAATTACATATAAGATTTCAAAGATGCTTGGGATGGCTTGGGATGGTGCACGTTTAGCAACAGCTGAGATTCCATTCCATGTTTTTGCTTCTCTGAAGGAATATCCTTTTCAGATTGCTCTATGCTTTTAACGCCCTCAAAGATGTTTTATCCCACTCAATGACCTCAAAGATGGCTCCATGCCTTCACGTGCTTGCAAAAGCAATGATGGAATTTAAAAACTGCAGATTTTCGTCTTCTAATCATTTTCGAGTAGCTATTTTGCGAGTTAATAAGATTACATACACGACCAGAAACGTATGTTCAATGTAATCCGCTGACTATGCATAGGTAAGCATTAAAAATGTTACTATTTGACCCTTTGAATATTACACGAGCCCCGTGAGGAAGTAGTTCAGATCCGAAAGTAAACTATGCGTCAGATGGGTAGGGACTTTACAAAATAATAATTGATAGAATACCAGAGTCGCCTGTTTTTTCTACTCTCTGATTCTAAGATGTTTTCTCTGCGCCCTAACATTTGTGTTAAATACTAACACTATGTCTGTGTTCGTAAAGTTAGTTTCACTTTCGGTTTCTTTACTTAACCTGACTATCAACGTAATCTTTGAAGAAACAGCTCCATAAAAACAATGCTGATTTGTATCTAGTCTAACTGCTGCAGTAAAACTTGAAGATGTGAAGGTTGTAGCGGAAGGGCACAGTGCTAGCAAAATAGGCTAAAATTTTCATAGAAGTCAGAAAGGGATTTAAGTTCGTTCTACATTAATTTCATCTATTATACCTTTGAATTAAAGATTATTTTTACCAATTTCCTAAGCTGTGGTTTTACTAATGCAATAAATTACTTTGTCCGTCCGTATTGTCTTCCAGGAGACAACTAACCAACCGTGAAAGTCTTGGTAATTACACTTAAACAAGCATTTCCACAGCAATTCTACACTTTAACCTATCGTATATTCAAAAGCTACTAAAGTTTTTAACTTTCAAAGGACTTTCAATTTTTTCAATGCAACGACTTTCGTAATAGTGCCTATTACCAGGTAATTTAAAAAAAACGGCATCTTGATGTAGGTCCTCGACAGTCAACCTAGGGAAGACAGTTCACTTCACCGAGTCAACATCTTCCAAATAAGCTGTCAAGGAGTCAAATGCTCTGGTATGATTAGCTGAGAGAATGAGTACCCCTGCGCTAAGATATTAAAGGTTCATTTTCAAAAACCCCAAAAAGTGACTTATTACCACGGACTACTCTACAGTTATTGCTGTAAATGGTAGGTATGACTCGGTATCTGATCACTGTATTAAGATATGGCTATTGAAATCAAAACATAGGAATTGTAAACGAGAATGAAAATGGAGCATTGAGGCTTGTTTAGGGGGGGTACATGCTCCCTTATACCCTGTAAAATTTCCGCTTTTCCCCAATTTCTTTGCTAAGATCTCCTTGTTCTCTTGAGTTCTCAAGGCATATTTTTCAGACAGAAAGTCAACGTTCTAAAGTCCATATTTTTGAAGTTTTGCCAGTGCCAGAGGAGCACGGAAAGTGAGTTGAGGTTCTTCAAAGAAAAGCCGGTCCTTGGCAGCAGCAGCGCCCCCCGGCATTTCTTCTTTGGTGCCACCGCTCCACCAGAAAAGGGCAAGTGGGGCAAGATTCATCCACAAAGTACCAAAGATACGATTTTGATATCATTGTTTATCATATAACTTTTTGATCTCTTCTCCCGAAAAAGGCACATCGTTGACAGTGTCTAATCACAGGGTACACCTTGGTTGGACCGGGAGGAAAGTTTTTAATATTAAGGTTCCCAGATGGCTTGAATGCGCAATTTTGGATTGATTGTTGCAAATAGCATATATAGATAAGGAACCTTTATTGTTAGTTTTTAAAAGAGAACTTAAAAATGATAAAATTTCAGCCGTAGCTGTAAAGCTGGAGAAGCTACCACTAGACAGAGGTGCCATGCAACTTTAATCGAAATCATTTACCTATCTTTCGTGTAGGTCTTCATTAGGGTCTTTTTAGCATACAACCTACGAGAGCAAACACCCCCCTATTCCTCAAGATTCCCTTCCCGGTTAATGGAAATATGTCCCCAGAAATCATCCCTATTTACCGCAAACTTTCCATTCGAAATAAAGATATTGCTTTTGACCAAATCGACTTTGGCTCATACTGTAATAGTAGATGGTTAATATCAATAGTGGAGATATCTCATATGCCAAATTGAAGGATGCCTTTTCTGTAAAATGGAATTGGCAGAATTGGAAGCTCTTCATTGCTGCTTTCTTTTGTTTATTCGATTTTACCTCCGTTTCCCCTAATTCCTTGGGGCTTGGAGGTTGCCTCTGAGAGGACTTTTAGTACTGGTACGAGCATTTAGGACCGGATGCCCTTCCTGATATCACCAATGACCTGCGGTGGGCCTCGAACCCAGAACCATGTTGGTCTAAGTCAAGTTCATCACTGCTAGGCCACGGCTGCTCTGTCGTCAGTGCTACTAAAGCATGATATTTGGAGATGCATTTTTAAGCCAGGTAAAAAGCACTCAATCAAACAATTTTCCTAGGCGCATGGCCTCCTGACTCCCTTGATTGGTTATGTTACAACAACTAGAGATATCACACTACTTCTTACTTGCTAGACCTGATAATTAGCTTTTGATAATGCTCTGATTTAAACGCATTTGCATTTATTAGACATCTGAATTCCCAAATAGCAAATGAAATAACTTCTTTGAACAGCAGCTTCAAAAAGTTTGCGCTACAAACTGCTTCGAATCCTCAAAATAGTTCTTTTATTATTGAATTAGCATATCCCTTTTCTAGCGCTCGTCCCGGCAGTAAGTATTTCTTAGAAAATGCTATGGTCTGCAGAGTGTTGAGTATGGTACATAGTGTAAAGAATTTTGTTATCTGAAGCAGCATCTATTCCAGGGGTCTCAGACTAATCTTACCTGGGGGCCGCTGGGGGCAGAGTCTGGGTGAGGCTGGGCCGCATTAGGATTTCTACAAAAAAGCACTGACAAAACATTACACTGTCATCAAATATCTTTATTGCTAACACAAAATAATGAATTAAAGAAATGAAAGAATGAATAGAATAGTAAATAAATCGATAATAAATAAATAAAATAATACAGATGACTGAAGAAACCACATATTTACTGAATGACTAGTTGTCGAGAAAAAACTCATCAATTTTTATTCAGTTTTAAATGTCTGTTTTACCAGTTGTTTAAACTTTAACTTTCTGGACAGGAATGAAACATGGTACGACACTGTTTTCATCATGGGTTCTTTTGCCTACATCTTGCTGGTGAGATCTGGCAGCGCTTGTTCTCACATAGACGAGCTACATTTGCCTTGAGGGAGGAAACAGTGGAGACCCTCATTACAGCTTGAAGATACTCATTAGTAAGTCTGGACCTGTACTTGGACTTATTGAAGTTCAAGGTGGAGAATAATTTCTCACACAAGTATGTACTCCCAAAAAGGCACATGGTCCGCTTGAACATTTGGGAAAGTTCAGGGAAGTTGGGGGGCAACTCTCTCAAAAATTTCCCAAGCTTGTCTGCTTCTCCACTCACCTCCCTGAAATTAACTTTGAGTGCAGAGTTGCACTGCAGGTCAATGAGCTCCATTTGAAGTACAGGGGGGGGGCATCTTGCAGATCAATGGAGAAAGGGTCCGCAAAAATTTGAAATGTGGCTCTTTGTGTCTTTAAGTCTGCAAACCTGTGATCAAATTCCTCCTGTAGCTTCAACATGGCCTCAACATACTTCTCACCACTGAATGGTGTGCCTGCATCCATGAGTGCCTTGCATGCTGGGAAATGGCAAAGGTTTGTTTCAGAGAGCTGGGCTTTCCATAACATGAGTTTTGTGCAGAATGCTCTGACATTGTCATAGGCAGCACTGACAAGGTGCCCTGGCCTTGTAGCTTCTTGTTTAGTACATTGAGCTAATGTGTGATGTCAACAAAGAAAGCTAAGTCCATGAGCCATTTGGGATCACTTAGCACAGGAACAGCCACCCCGTGCGTCTCCATGAAGTCTTTTACTTCCGCTCTCAATTCAAAAAGTCTCTTCAAAACGTTTTCCCTGCTGAGCCAACGTACCTCAGTGAAGTACAGCACATCCTCATATTCTGACTCAGTTTCCTCTAAAAAAGCACGGAACATTCTGTACTTTAAGCCTCTGGATCTGATTTGGTTGATACATTTCACAACTACAGACATCACATTGTCAAACTTCAGGCATTTGCTGCAAAGGGCCTGCTGATGGATAATGCAGTGCAGAGCTATGGCCTCCTCCACACCCTCCTCTGCCAGTTTTTTTGAACAAGTGCTACCAGTCCATTCTTACTCCCTGTCATTGATGGGGCTCCATCGGTTGTTATTTCAGCAAAGCTCTTCCATTGCAAATCGGCAAGTCGAATGGCATCACACAGCTGGTAAATATTTCCTTTGCAGTCGTCTGGCCATGCATTGGAATTACTGTGAGCAACTCCTCCATCAATTCAAAGTTATCATCAATACCACGGACATATACTGCTAGCTGGGCAGTGTCTGTGATGTCTGTAGTCTCATCAAGAGCCACCTGATATGCATTGAAACATTTTGCTTTCTCACACAGTTGATCGTAAATATCACTTGATAGGTCAGAAATCCGCTCTGCCACAGTGTTGGCAGAAAGGCTGATGTTGTTGAACTGACCTTTCTTTTCTGGGCAGACAATATGTGCAGCCTTTAACATGCACTTTTTGACAAATTCACCTTGTGAATGGCTTTCCTGCTTTTGCAATCATCTTACTAACGATGTAGCTAGCTTCAACTGTTTCAGAACTCTCTTTGTTTGCTTTCTTAAAGAAATGCTGTCGCCTCAGTAGATGTGTTTTAAGACTAGCAAAATGGTTGGCTCTCTCATCTTCCTGGAATTTTTTTCTTACTCCTCAGCATGTCTAGTTGTATAATGACGCTTCAAATTGCATTCCTTGTGCACCACAACTTTTTCAATGCAAATAACACATGTCGGGTTGCCCCTGTGATCAACAAAGAAATATTGCACTCCCCACTTATCCTGAAATTGTCAGTGCTCATCAACGACCTTTCTTTTCACTGCAGGCTTAAAAAGAGACATCTCTGGGGCTCTGTAATATGTGATTCTACTTGAAACCGGTCGAGCAGAAGCAGGGAAAAGCCGTCCTCACGTAAGAGACGGGAGTGTTTTATGAGTCCAAAACAGAAAACTAACTGTCGGGACTTCATCAGAAGGTTATATTTCTCGCATCAAATCGCGCCAGGATTAAAATTAAATTCGAAATAATCCCAGAAACTTGCCTCGCGGAAGCAGACGTGGTTTAGCTGCTGTCGTCTTCACTCAAACCGACGTACACAACGGCTTCTCCTTTACCCAGTTGACTGGTAGAATTAATGAATGAGCGAGGTACTGGACAGCCTGGCCGATGCCCCTCCTTCCAGGCATATACCTCACCGTGATTGGTTCATTCAGTGCCGCACACAACTAGTGTAAATCATATCAATCTTGCGGGCCGCACTTTTATCAATCTTTCATATTAAGATGCGGGCCACAAATTATCGCACCGGGGACGGCGTGTCTGAGACCACTGATCTATTCTCTGTAATACAAATGCTCCATAATCTAGCACCCAGTAACAAACAGGGCTGCCGACTTGGCTTTTTCTAAGCCAAATTTAAAAAATTTGGCTTTGCAGAACGTATTTAGCCTTAAAGACAAGTGATTTGCTTAGAGCTAGAACTTGGCTTCAGTTGGTTTTTTGGAAAATCTCTCATTCCCACCGGTACTTGTGCCGAATTGAATGATAATTCCCTATAGACATCAATAAAATTTATGTCACAATTGAGCAAACAAGTCAGCTAACTGCAAAACAGTCATTAGTGGGAGTAGAGAAACTTCTATATCAAATTTCATAATTATTTATGATGTGTTATTTCCTTCTCCTTGATGTGAAGAATAACATTATACCTCCCCTCGTTTTCAGTTACACGAATATCTATCGTTATCTAGCCTCATTTTCAAATTTGGCTTAAAGGGGAAGTTCGGGAAACACTAGAATTTGCATGTTATAGAGAATGTCAAAAAACCGCATGATCTGAAATATTATCGCGCTTACTTGCGTATTTACTTTGATATTCCAACTTCCTTCTCCTCAAAATCGACATCGTGCTAGGCGCAATTCTTAACTTTCTGAACAAGAGCGTTGTTGCTGCTCTTCACTGTTGTTGTTCAATTGTGACATATATTTTATTGATACCTATAGGGAATTGTCATTCATTTGGACACAAATACCCATGGGAATGAGAGATTTTCCAGAAAACCAACTAAAGCCAAGTTCTAGCTCTAAGCCAAATCACTTTTATTTAAAGCTAAAAACTTTGCAATCAATACCGCTATATACGTAAGTGAGAAATATCACCCCTATATTTGTCACTTAAAAACAAAAAGTTTTTATTAAGAAATAAATGCAGGTGAGAGGATCTTTACAAAGAATTCTTTTTATTTTGGAAAATGGCATCCATTGGAAATGGCGGAAAACCGTATCCATTGGAAATTCTCGCTCATACAAGATGTGGTAGAGTTACTGTATGGCATTAGTCGCATTTGGGCTTGCATTTCATTTTGACGCACAATTGAAGCGAGTTAGTAATTAAATCTTTACAATAAGATTGAGCAATACCTAGCTGCGCTGCTTTTGGCTGTACAAATCGCTCAAGCGAAAATACGACTTTGAGGCTCCATCAAATACCAGGTGAGGGTCGTAACAAGCAATTGCGGCAACGATGGTTAAACAATATACGTAGAACTGGTGAATTACCAAAAGACAAGAGGTTTTACATTTGTTCAGAGCATTTTGAAGATGACTGCTATGAAATAGACCTTAAGGTGAGTCTTCTTGCTCATTCTAAAAGGTATCTAATGAATGACACATGGCGTTCATTAGATATCTTTTGAAAGTATTTAATGAACTACTCTTATGAAAGTAAAACCTAACCTGTAAAAGGGTAGAAGGGAGAGAGCTTTAGTAGATGGGTATGATGTATCTAAAGCACTTTATTTTTTAGAAGGAGTTAATGGAGAATGAAGATGGTGAACTGAAACTGAAAAGCGATGCCGTTCCAACAATATTTGTCTTTAAGCCAACGCACAAGAAAAGAAAAAGTTATGTCTCCTCTAAAGTTATTCATTGTTGACAGGGCTGTTTCAAGTACGGGCCTTGCTAAGCAAACCAGTCTAAAGTTTTCTGTAGCTGTTATGCGGCACTCACTTTCTGAAATAATCTAAAGGCCAATGAGAAATGCTGATATGTAATAGATACTTTAGCTAAACATACGATAACTTTGCGTTGAACGGTCAGTTGATGTATCGCTTTATATCGAAATATCATAATCAATTATCCATTTCCAATCCATTTATGGAATAACTTTATAGAATTTACTCGTTAATATGCTTATAATGGGTTGGTTTACCTGCAAACAAATCTTCAGGTATTTCATTTGTATCTTGGTAGCATATACTTTCAGTATGCGTTTCCATTGGCTGACATTTCTTTCCACAATCACACCATTTAATATTGCGAATTTTCTCGCATTCCTTATCGCTGTCACTGGAACTTTCTGATTCGACACTTACATCACCTCCCCAATTATCAATACTCCTCCTAGGTTCCATATCAGACAGCTTTAAATGATTCATGTCGGGAACACCTAACTCCTTAGCTTCCCCATTTTCAACATCGCTGTCTTCCGACATCCCCACGTCAAGATCCGCCATTTTCAGTGGATACAATTTTCCAAAATGAGCAAAATTGTTTGTAAAGATCCTCTCACCTGCATTTATTTCTTAACAATAACTTCTTTGTTTTTAAGTGACAAATATAGGGGTGATATTTCCCACTTACGTATATAGCGGTATTGATTGCAAAGTCTTTCTGCAAATGATGACGTGAAGAGCAACAACAACGTTCTTGTCCAGAAGCCAAGAATGGCGGCCTAGCACGATGCCGATTTTAAGGAGAAAGAAGTTGGAATATCAAAGTGACTACGCAAGTAAGAGCGATAATATTTCAGATCATGGGGTTTTTCGGCATTTTCTACAACATATCAAATTTTAATTTTTTCCCGAACTTTCCCTTGGACATGGCAACCCTGGTAACAAATTCTTCAGCTTTCAGGTCGCCCAGCTTTTTACCAGTGTCATACTGTGAAATTGAAAGGAAAAAAATAGAGAGAAAGATGTAGAGAGAGATGAAAGGAGAGATGATGAAATGATCATCATCTTAATAATCATCGTAGTAGAATTCTTCAATGCTCTCCTTCGGTGGGCTGCTAAGAAAGAAAAAAATAGAAAGAAAAGATGTAGAGATCGAGAGATCGAGAGATCGAGAGATCGAGAGATCGAGAGATCGAGAGAGAGAGAGAGAGAGAGAGAGAGAGAGAGAAATCATCATCATGATCGTCGCGATTGAATTCTTCGATGCACTCCATCTTCGGTGGGCTGCTTTATATTCGGTCAGGAATTCTTGATGCGCGAGCGGTCTTTAGAATCGTAGTGGAGAGAGTAGACATTTTAGTAGCTATTAACTTTTATCTTCATTCCAACTTCACTGTACAAATGGCTCGGCTAGGTGACTCGCGTCGCTGCCATTGAACCAACGAATTCTAACTTATGTTTCACATAGTTCTAGTTCTAATTCTCTAGTTCTCTTTAATCCTAGTTCTTCTTACCACTCCTTGTAGTTCTCTACGAGGGGTGCGCTTGAATAATGTAGAATACTGAGTTAGGATGCATCAGCATTTTTACCGACTTAGAGTAATCGTTGCTCGGCATAAAATACAATGGAAGAGTAATGCTAGTTTGTTCTAGAATGCCTATTCTAGTCATGTATGACACAAGGGTAGATAATCCTTAATCCCTAAAACAATAGAATGGAATGCAGTCTCATGCACAGTCATTATTATGGGCTTTCCTATGGTGTGCCTAGCTTCACGAAATTACCACGTTTGTATTTTTTATATTCAACCTAACTTATTCTTAACGACTAATATAAAATACTTTTGGACATACTCGTATACGTGCGTCTTACAATTTAATGAATAGAAACTACCGATGTACACATATGCTAACATTTCTTGGAAACTATAATGATGCTGTTGGCTCATTTCTAGTCGAGTCCTCGACGTATCTCACGAACAACTAATATGTGATGGCCCTCTCAACCTTTTCCAAGCCTTGAGAGTCCAAATACCTAATATACAAACGCGAAACGACGTAGACCTCTACAGTCTTCTCCAAGCACTGTGAGTTTAAATAGCAAAGAACTACATGTGAGACGTCCTAACAAGATACAAGTACTTTCGCAAGCTACTTATCTGTCCTAATTTTCCATGTATAGCTCCATTTATTAATTAGCAGAATGTCAATACAATAGATAGCCTATCCTATGTAAGATAATTTGCATTTGGATGCTCAAAACTGGGACACTCGCTGCTACGCTCAATGGGAGTTTGCCACTCGTTCCCAGCCCCCCTCGCTCTAAAATATGCTTTTGCGTTCCGGAATATTGGTAACTCCTACCAAGTGATGTAGCTGGCTCTTCGCAGCTAGGGGGCAGTCTTGGATGGAAAATTTTCCCAATGGGGCAGAAAGCCTAAAATAGTAGGGAAAACAATTAGATCGAGGAAACTTAGGGGGCGGAATTGGCAAGGGAAGTGGATATAGGGGGCAGTCCCCCTTCGCCTACCCTCAGCTACGTCGCTGCTCCTGCTGTAAAGGGATTGCAGCTGCTCCGAAACAGTCAGTTTGACAAGCTCTGGAACACGATACGAAAGTTTCCCGACGATAGGGGTCTTCCCCCTTTAATAAGAGCGTAGACGAAAACTAACAGTTTATTCATGTAAGGTGTTGGTCAAGGTGCCTTTTTCTGAAGAACTGTCTATTATCCAATTCGTTTCCGTCCGTTTCTTCTCCAATGCAGTTTTTCTATCAAGTGTTCTATCAAGCGAAAACTCGCTCGCTTTCCAACCAAAATTCATTTTGGTTGGAAACCGAGCGAGTTTTCGCTCTACATCCAGAGTTGTACCGGCAATGAATGAAAGTATATGCTAGAGATGCATTTAACTATTTCTTGTTGAAATCAAGAGCTCTTGGGAAATAAATACTTCCGGTTGCTCTAAATATAGACTGTCTTCATCTTCCAATAGAGTTGTTATCTTTTTTTGCCGTAATCATCCATGCAATTACTATTTCTTTGCTTTTTGAGATCTTGAGATACCGCAGGCACCATGTATTGTTTGATTTAGCTTCCGAAGAACCGTGCCTAAATATTTAATATTGATTTCTCTCATGGCAGATCGGTTTCTTAATTGTTGGAGATTGATTATTTCCTCTATATTCTTGAATAATCGTTGCTGGCCAATTGCCTTTTAGAACAACGTCTCTGTAATGGTGAACAATTTTGGAAACCCATTTAGCCCAAAGGAACGCAGACATCTGAAATCTAGAGCTAGTTATGGTGGTTTATTGTATGAACTTTTTTGCCTACTTTGTGGTCGTTTGAGACCCTCCTAAGTATTTAGAGCGTAGGCACAGGGACGAAACTTTTGAAAGTATGAGACAGGGGTGGCGCTTGATGTTTTCCGTCGCGGGGCTGACTCTTCCGACGATGGAGCTAAAATACGGTTAAGAAGGGTGCTATGAATGCCATAAAAATCTCCGAAAAAATCATTTTCACCTTCCGATGACGGGGGGCTATCGCCCCCTTGACCTCTCTTCGCACCAATCATGGTATCAAGGGGTGAGTCACTCTCCAAATTATTTTGAAAATTTGCCATATCGTAGGGTAACTTACTGGACTCAGGGTCATTTGATCAAGTACTGTTACTAAAACCAAGGTCAAAAATAAATGTTCATAGGGCAAACTTCTGACACCCCAAAGCGTATTGAAATTACATCCCTCAGTAGGCAATGGGGGCAGGGGGCACCCATGATCTCAATATTTCCCTTGAGGGCCCCTTGAAAATCAGTTATTACTGAAGGGCCACCCTCCTTAAAAATGTGAAATGATAAGGTCTCTACAGTAGTTTTCATTCATAACATACCTTCTCCCTGCATCCACGCCTGCTACCCCTACGTCAATATTCTTAGATTCTGTCTCAAAGCAAAATCACTTTGCTCTTGGTGATAGGACAATTCCAAGCGACTGCAAAGAGTGCCTCGAAGAAAGCAAAAGTTTCAATCGCTGCTGAATTGTTGCTGATTTCATTTGTAGCGTATACAGCTTTTAAGAAACTTAATTAGGCACAGGGACCCCTGCGCACACCTAGGGCAGGGAGGCAAGGCTTCCTTTGAGGGCGTATTTATGTGTATGCATGTTCCTCCACAGGGGTAGACTTCGGTCTTCAAAATTTTTTCAGAAGAACAATGCTTAGTATGTTGGTTCTGTTGGTCTCCTAGTACTACAATCGTAATTTGGGGGTCTGCGGTTTGCCCCCAGAAAAATCCTTATGAACCAAACTGTCTACGACGCCAGAAAATGTCCTTTCAGAAGATAGGAGAGACGGAACGAATTGAGTATGAAAGGAAATTCTTGCGTCTCCTGCCCCCAATGGATGAGGGCAGAGAAGGCACATACCCCTCATGCTACACAGCGTGGGTGTCCCTGATTAGGAACCAGTACTGGTGATGCATGACTTTGATTGGGCGTAACACAGCTGAGGTTTAGGCTTTGATGGAGCGTAGCCCGTGGGTTTGGAACTCTTGAGAATAGTTCCTAGCCCATCACTTTGGAGGATTGATGACCGAATTGGACCATGATTTGACTATTTAACTGTTGCACTAATTAGGTTAGGGGGCAAAAGTAAAAAGTATACATTCGTACGTAAGGGAGTGCCTGTTAAAGAGGACACTTATCCTGAGCCATCGGCTTGCCAGATAGGGTGGCCAGCTCCTTTCCTCGTCGCCTTTATCTCCCCAGTGTTCCACCAGGTACCCATTTGCTGCTCAGTGAGCAGTGAGCGAGCATTCAGTCACGGCATTGAGTCGGTCTCAAACCGTAGGCCTTCCGCACGGGAAGCATGCGCTCTAACCACTATGCCACCTCGCCCATAGGAGCAAAACCATGCAAAATATTTTCATTTGGTGGATTGCCCCTACGTGTCCCCTTCATATACGTACCTGTTGCTACAGCTTTCTACTTTCAAATACTCTTCAATCTTGTCTAACGATTGGTTATATGTTTCACAGACACAGCAAACTATGTTCAGATTCATTTTTCTGTCAAAAAAATCAGACGCGTAATAAAATGGTTCGATAGGAATCAAGTCAGCTTTCAGTTTCCTATAGCTTTATCGTCCTTTTCCTGAATTTAGATCCAAAAGTAAAGTATTGTAAAAATACAAAGTATTGTGAATTCTTTGGGATAGGACAAAGTAACACATTGCGCTTCTTCGCGTGGAAAAGTCATACATTAATTGCATTTGGCTTTACACACGAATGCATGACTTTTAACCCTGGGCGAAGTGCGACAACACCTAAATGCTAAGCTTAATGAACCAAGTTAATGATTCTAGTTAATGCTCTGACCTTAGACAAGGTCAGTGAAAAAGATGGCTATTAACACAGCATCTGCTTTCAGAATTGCTGAACTTCCATTTTTCACTTTTTGATCACGGCAGCCCTTTTTAAAGGGCACCGTGGTTGCACGTGACCATGGTCTACAAAGTCTCTACTGAGAAAATTCTTGATGGTAAGTCTTTAAAGGGTAGTGTTACAACATAACCCTTTAAGGACTTTAAACTCAGATATAGAATCATATACGATGCGTAAAAAGTCATAAATTTGTTTAATCTTGTAATACATGAATACTCGGTAAATTTATAACATATCCACGTTTTTTTGTAAGAAATCACTTTAGAAGCAACCTACTGTAGTACTAGACAGCCTAAAATTTTCGAAACTTTAGAATTACAAGGAAAGAGCTAAGGAACTTTAGATAAATAGCATATTAACATCTTTAAATGGTTTAACTTAACGCTATACCACAACAGTGTGAATAATACGGCATTGCTTTAGAATTTAGCTGGTACTGACGCATTTTGCTTGTTGTAAGACAAATAATATGCTACATTTACGTTCTGCGTAAGCTTTCATAGCAATTTAGTTGGCCATATTAAGATAATCTTAAGAAAGTTGTGGAACTAAAATGTGGCCAAAAATTAAGAGCACTTTAGTACTAAGCCTTGAGCTAGATTTCTTATAACAAATTTCTATAGCATGCTAAGCTATAAAGGTATTAATAAATAAAGAAATTATATCTGGCTTCAATCTGGTATTTCGACAAAACTTGTCCTACATAATTCTTAAATGTTTTTCTAAATTCTCAAGAATTCTAATAACAGTAACAACCCAGTTTAGGCAACTGTGAAGCAAGAAATAGGATTCTCAGGTTTTGTGAGGCAAGTATTTGATACTCCTTCTATTTTGTTTTTTGTTCCAATGTTTGGTTACTTGTTTCTTTGTTTCTTTGTTTTTTATTCTTTTGTTTTTTGTTTCTTTGTTTGTTATTCCTTTGCTTTTTGTTTCTTTGTTTTTTTATTTCTTTTCTTTGTTTTTGTTTCTTTTTCTTTGCTTTTTTGCTTCTTTTTCTATTTCTTTGCTCTCTTTTATCAAAAATTTGCTTTTGAAAGCATTTTCTCATGTTATTTTTTGAAGCTCAGCCTGTCCATGTTTCTTAAATATTTCTTCACATTTGCCTAATTCATGCTTCTTATAGACATGGCTCTTATGTGGTGAAATACGTGTATACGATGTTCAACCCAGATGCTACCGCATTTCTGCTTTATAGTGAGAATGACAAGAGAAATTTAGTTACATGCAATCTTCCGTGCCAATTTAAACGCATAATACCTAATCAACCGTCATACCTCTCCAACACTTGATCCAACCATTGGGTCTCGTACATGAGAACACGACTACAAACCTTCCCCTGAATGTTTGTGTCTATTATATTTACAGAACAACACAGAGAACTATCAGCCAAGTCCAAGGAGGGACTTACGAGATGTTTGTTGGAGGTGTAGGCTCTCCACACCCTGCCGATACCTGGATAATGAAGTCACGCCAATTTTTTACTTTCGCTATTGTCCTATCTTAAAAATCCGCTTTTTTGTAGAAGCTACAAGCCTTGACTATTAATAAGCAATCCTAGTACTAAAAAGATCATTCAATGTGTTTTGTTTGCCGAATTAATCGAGAATATTACAGAATTAACTAAATACTAAGAAAATATCGCTGAATTTTTACCGAATGGTATGAAGATATTGGGGGGGGGGGTGTAGCACCCCTAAACGCCCAGTACTTCTGCCTACGTTTGCATATGCAGAAAAAACAATAATGGAATAAATGAAAGGATTTAGAATTATTAGTAAACGAAATAGGAGAACTTTGGATGTCGTGCTCACAAAACTCCAATTCAAGAATAACACTGTCATATTAGCACAAAGTAACACCCTCAAAAAACGTTCAGCAAAGTCCATGATACAAAGTTTACCGCATGTTTACTGGAAGTCATACAATTCTTGGAATGAAAATCATGGGACGAATTCAAATTGGTAGTGAAAATCAGTTCCATGATTCTTCTGCTAAATAGAGGGGTGCGCTTGGGGAAACTTGGGCATAGTGTTTAGGCATCAAAGCCTAACTGACTTCTTCTTGGTAAGCAAAGTTTTTAGTAATTTTCGCTAATTTTCCCTGTTGAGTGGAGAAATGCAGTGCTTAGAGTGCTAGTTTGCACATATCGATTCCACAAATTTATAATATATGAATATTGAGGTTAAATTTTTCCTGACATGTAAGAGTAATTTTAAAAATAATTAAAGAATCTACGTTCATCAAAACCATATCTTTTTACTGTATAAGTGCTTTTTAGATTAATTTCTATAATTTTATGTTTCTAGTAAATAATGAAATTAATATGATTTATTCATTGGCGTCAAACGTGAAATTGGAGCGAGTACTTATTTGTAGTTTTGCATTTATAATTGTAATTGTATTTAGGCACATATTCAATCCCAGGGGATAGGCATTTTGCTCCCCTTGGGTTCCGTGTTTGCATTGCAGTCCAGTAGTTCGTAGTGTCTAGCTACTTTCTTGTAAAATGTCATTTTTTATATAAAAATTTTTTATAATTTAGATCAGGGGTCATCAGCCTCATATCCCTAGGGTAGATCTGACCTAGAGTACGGTCCCAGTACTTTCAGAAAGGGTGCACGTAATTTAAGATTGATTATGCTGTTTCGACAACTTGCCTATGTTTGTTTTTAAAATTTTTGCAGTTCTTTAGTCTGGCAAATTGACTTTTTCCATAACAGACTCCAAACTGAACCGTACTACACTTTTCGTCCATGTAAGAAAAAAATTTTATTAGAAAATGAGACTCAAATTGCCAAAATGTCAAGAAACTCTTAAGAGAATCACAAGGCTCAAGTGCCCATGTTGCGTTGCTTTCCTTGCCAAATATGATATTACTACATTCTTCCATTTGAAATGCTAATATTGATATGAAATCAGAGTTAACAAGAAAAGCAAAGGTAGCTCGTTTTAAAATGTTTATTCCAGAAAAATTTTATGAATTAGTAAGAAAATCCCAGCCTCATTTCAGGGAAAACTAAGGAAAATTGAGGCTCCGGCAAGAAAGTAGTTTTCTTATATCAAAAAAGATATACATCTGAAAGAAAGCTCGATACTGTCCACATCTTGCCCCGGCAAGGGTAGTGTATAGTGATTTTTCCCGAATTCCAAAAATTTTAGTGACCCTTGATGTAGATCAAAGGTCAAAGGGTAGGGCCAAAGTTCTAGGCATCTTTGACTGAATGCTCGATCACATTTGACCCATCAGCGTTTTGGTACTTGATGGCAACTCTGTGGAGATATGGGCAGTGAAGAAAAGAATTGGGGCTAACTCTTCCGACGAGGGGGCTAAAATACCACAAAAGGGTACTGTGTGTGAAAAATATCTCCGAAAAAACAGTTTTTCACCTACCGACGGGAGCTAGCGTGTTCCGACGGGGGCTATAGCTCCCTAGCTCTCCCTTAGCACCACCCCTGCCTTGGACCAGGATACGTGCCTCTCTAACAGGCAGCACAATACTTTCGAAAGCATAGGGGACTCTGCCATTAACGTTGTAGCTATATCAAAGACATTATAGGACCAAATAAAAAGGAAGGAGTCCCTAAATTGCAGAAGTAATTCAGATCCAGCTGTTGTGAAGAGGAGGGAACGAAAAGATGGGAGCCTAGGGGTCTTGCCCATGGAGAATGCTTCTGAACCACTCATTTTAAACCATCTAGTAAGGGCTATCACGATATTCAAACATAATTTACCCCAATGATTAGAGCAATTCTTTTGTAATATAGTGACACGTCATTACTAGATAGACGATGGTAGAATAGGCCAATGACATGCTTACTAAAACTTTCAATAGACCTTTTATCTTTGTTGTTTCAAAATTATACAAAAAGAGAAGGAGAACACTCATGATGGAAGTAACATTGGCACTTTATTTTCCAAGGCTAACTATTTTGTACCCTACTATAACCCTATCAGTGTTAAATTTACTTCATAATTTTACCCTATTAGGGACTAATCATTTATCATGTCTCAGGAAGGGGCTGTGTTTTTGCTCAGCAGATGTATTGGCTACCCCCAAATTGAATTACGTATAAAACTTGTACCCCCATCATTGAACTTATGTTCCCACCTCTATCATCTTGAAATATTGATAATTCTTTGTAACTATTGAACATATGTAACATAAACACAATTTAAAGGAGCTCAAGATGTACTTTTCTACGTTATAAATGCCGTGTTCTGCGAGTGATATGGTAAATGGTTCATAAACCCATTTAAAATATGTATGAAAAATATACCCCTCTCTGAACGAGGCATTTCAAAGTTGCACCCCCATGACAAACACCGCTCCTCCTTGCGACATAACAAATGATTAGTCCCTTAAAGCCTTCTTGCTCGATGTATGCTAAGTTGAAGAAAATGAAATTCTGTTAGTATTTTTCTGCAAGTAAGAAGGAGCCAATGACCTAAGCTAATCAAGCAGCCTTCTTTGATAATCTCTTATTCATGTTTTCCTCCTATTTCATTCATTTCCTTGTTCTCATGCCGCTATGCACATTTGCGTCATACATTATTCATACAGTTCATACGCTTTAGTTCTGCTATGAAATTCGGAAGTAATACATAATACGCGGAATCAAGTAATACTTTTAATTAGCTATGCATGGAATCAATTAGTCATGCAACTTACTTGTAAGGGGCTGGGGCTACTCTTATGTCCCGAATAAGCGTCCCCCGCTTATCTATTTTGAAAAATGTTCCAACCCCCTGCTCTTATTAGGAACCCCTTTTATTCGATTTTCAACTTTTCTATGAGAAACCTGCAAAAAGTTGGTACTTTTGTTGAGTTACCCAAAGAAAGAATGAGATATATGTGGCAAGATTTGTTTGCAATGATGGTAATCAGGGCTTTTTCTATTTATGCTAGTTGTTGTGACAGTTAGCCTAAACTTTTTTATTCTGATCCCCTGCTTATTTCGCCTTGAGGAATTTTCCAACCATCCTGCTTATCAGGAACCGCCGCTTATTCAGGCTAAGAGTACACGTCTTTTTTATAGGAAAGCCTCTTGTTTTGCCTAAGCCTCAATTTTTTTAACTTTTCCCGAGATCGAGCCTGAGATTTTCTTAAAATTTGTTCAACTGTTATTGAAATAAACTGGCTAAAATGGGTTACCCTTTCCCTCCTTATCTTGTATACTCGACTGCTTTAATGTTTGAATTCTATCTTTAACATTTGAACTTAATAATGACAGAATCTAGATAACATCAATCTTTGGCAGACATAAAAACTGAAGTTTGGGGAGTGAGTTTTGTGATTTTCTTAGGATTTTGTCAATTTGCGCCTCAGTTTCTTATAAACATTTTTCTAATAAAAAACGTAAATGTGTTTACCAGAGAATGCAAAAATCAATACGTTAACAGCTAACATGAATAGATGTTTCCAGAATATAACTTATTTAGAATGCAATATATGAAAACAACATTACAAGTAAATATTAAAAATCAATAATGAGGCTGTAAAAGGGTAGGGCTTATCCCAAGGCAAGTAATTCTGTCGGGGCTCTGCATTAAGCAATTTACAGATTGGACTTCTGGCCTCCAAATTGCTGTGGAATTGTGAACTTCTATTGGTTGTGAGCAATTAACAGAAGCGCTAATACCTCATATTCAGGTGGCCATGATTATTCTAATGATTACCAATTTATGGTCATGTAGCGAGACCAAAGTTCTATGCATCTTCCAATGACGATAACAACCCAGATTAGGCAATTGCGATGCAAGAACAAGGATGATCAGGTCTTGTGAGGCATGTAATGGATGTTCATTCTATTTTCTTGCTAGTTTGAACAAAAATCGATGCGTAATATCAGTTTTTGCAAGCTATTATTTGTAACTCAGCCTGCCTATGTTTCTTAAACGTTTCTTAGTTTTGCTTGACTTCAGTTTCATGTTTCTTATAGACATGTTTCTTATAAAAAACCGTGTATACAAATACATGCCATTACTTATTAATTTCGTTTTGGAAGCAAAGTTTGAAAGTTGAGGTCACTTTCGATTGAGGTCATTTAAAAAGTACCTAACGGTAGGGGGTGGGTGAGCATGAACCATTTTTGTGACAAACTGTTTCGGAAAATATAGCGGGTGAAGGTGTAAATTACTTTCATTGCGTAACGCCAACATTTAGTGCAATAGTTCTACTTTTTCACTTCAGATGAGTGCTTCCAGAAACTAATGATTTAGACAAAGAATTTACTACCTTATCGAGCTTAAGTCTTGCACTGCCCCTAATCAATCACTATTATAGTTTGCTATAGTGCATAAATTTGTTTCTTGCACATAAATAGAGGCTGGTGTTGGGGGATAAGGTTACATAAGAGAGAAGGGGTGTCAGCTCGAATGTGTCAAGCATAGGGGGTGGGGGTCAAAATGACTATTTTTTCCGTTACATAGTTTTTGAATGATCACGTACATTTTTTTGCTTAGGAAATACCCTTCTTACCAGGGGCGTCGTTAGTCATCACAGCCCGGGAGGTGTGAGGCTAAATTGTCAAGGCATTGTCACAGACCTTGCATTCCCTTAAGAGGGTGTGGTCACTGACTCTGCAATTTTCCAGGATTAAATTCAAGAGCATATATGAAGGGGGATGTAACTAATTTCTTTCATCAATGTCTCCAACATCATGAGTTTATGATTTGCGACGCGATGTATAAAGGCGAATCAGATGGGACTAGGTACTGGTGTAGCTGAGGCATTTTGATCTGCGAGGGTATGAACGGTGTCAGGATGGATAAGCTAGAGGAGGTGAGTCTACTGGGCCTTGGACAAAAGATGCAGGAAGACATTTCCTGACCACGTCCTCCTGAGCTTTGGAAAATGTGGGAGACACCTTTTTATCTATTTCAACACAACTCCACCACATAGCTTTATTTAATTCCGTGGTGTCACGGTAAAAAAGTTTCTCCATTAAGATGTTTTGCATAATGAAGGACTCCGACTCTCAGCACACAGTCTACATCAGTGAGGTTATCGAATGAAGCCATGTTTTCTAGCTTACCTATACCTGTCCTATCTTACAACATGGGAGATTTCGGATGGGAAATGTACTGTTTAGGACAGCTTTAGTCCTAAATTCAAATATTTATATGTGGCATAATTTTCATTCGATCACACCAAGTTTTTGCTCGAAAAATATGTTTGCACTTGGTCTTTGAAGTTTACGAAGGTGATATTACAGAAGTCGATTGTAGAAATGGATACCTTGTATAAAATGACGTTGATATGGGAACAGTCTGGACAAGCGACTGACCATAATATATTTGCTTTCATTCTTGACTTTTGCTTTAGAAATTCTGTATTGGCACTTACTGCTGTTGCTGTAGTTGAAAAAAGCATAGGAAAGGAAAGAGATTTCTTTACTTCTTCTCTTATCCTTGTACTGCTTTAAAAATGTCGTTTTTTATTGGAATGTTGTGCATCGTGGAAGGGGGGAGGGGGTGCTTGTTCTGAGTGTGATGCAACGCAGGGGTCTTGTGATCAAACGTGACACAGCGGGATGATTGGGTGGGTGGTTCAAAATTGGTAATTTTATCGTGACGTAATATCGAACAACTCCATTAAAGGTAACATTCCGAATTTTGATGTTTCCTTGTCTCTGTTCTGCTTTTATTGCACTATATGTGCAGTGAAAATCGAGAAAGTATCAAAGAACTTTTAGTGCTAGAATTTCATAAAAATAAATCCAAAAATAAGGAACTTTTAGAACTAGGCCTTAAGCTAGGTTCCTTACAAGAAAACGTGTACAGCAACAACAGTAAGTGTAAACAAAGAATGTTTAAAACAACAGTCAAGTAGGAATAGCAAATATATCAAGATCAGTCGATACTTATATTAACATAATTTATTACAAGCATCCACTTCTACAATTGATCTGTAAAAATTCAAATTACTAAGCATCAAAGACCCAGTGAAAGCACGTTTTTGACCTCAAGCAGAAATTGAAGTGGTCGAATGAAAATTATGCAAAATGTAAAAATTCAATTTAGGACTAAAATAATAAACTTTCCTACACATTACATATTCTATCTAAAATATCTCATCTGTATTACAAAGTAGGATGGGACAAGGATAAACAAAAACTATAGAAAATAGTTTCATTCGACAATATCATTAATTTAAGCTGTGTGTTGAGTTTCAGAGTTACTTGATAATGCAATACTTGCCAATGGAAGATTTGATGATGGCTAGAGTCGAGTTGAAACATCTCATTACCACGGGAATAGTCTTACGAATAGCTCTTTGGTAACATTAATTTTATAGATTAGTCTTGGAATAATATGAAATAGTCTTGGGATAGTTTTTGGAATGGCTTAACATTACCTGATTATGTGGAATCAAGAATATTAATATCACGTGGGCTCTAAATTTCGTCGTCCTCATTCTAACAGTTGTACAGAAGTTGCGGTTTTTATCTTCAAAACATTTCTTTACCGTGACGCAACGGACGTGAATAAAATACTACCCACCCCCTGCTTTACCGTGACAGAGAATCACGAAGACTTGTAGAACTACCTACTCACAAGGCGTGACGTAACTAATGAGCAGCTCATATGTCGTCAGCAGTTTTTGAGAAATAGCAACCTGGATTACCAAACCGTTCTTGTTTCGCTGTCAACCGCACAATGATCTTTTTGAGTTTCAACATTCTATAGCAGGAACAGAAGCATGAACTACCACTATATACTCAGTTGAGTAGTAACTGTTTCCAATGTGCCAACAACAAAGAATATTTTTCCGACTGGAGATAAAAATACAGATCTTTAAGAAATCAGAAGATGTCACCTCTTGAAGCCCTTAATTCAGAAAACCCTGTTGACAAGGTTGTCTTATGAGAGTGAACGCACTTTATATTCTATATTGTCAACAATTAATTGCATTCTCTTTTTATAAGCACCAGTAAAATTGAGGCTAAGCTAGCTGTTTTTAGCTCTTTCCATAATTTAAGACTGAATTGTTCTTAATTCTTTCTTAAATTAGTAGTGTGCAGACCAATTACTGTACAAATACATAGAAAGGTAACTTACAAGACAACATTGGATGTATTGATTGATTGAGAACCAAATGTTACAACCAAGGTGATCTCTCTTGCATATTTATGTCTCTTACTGAAAGCGTTTATAGACAATTATGAATAGACAATCTTAGAGCAGTATCTAGTTTTGCTAGGAGCAACTAATTTTCGGAAATTCAAAGACAAATAGTGTCACAGCGGTCGTTGCTCCACAGGATAGCAAAGAAAGGACATGTCATGTCCATGTGCTAGTGGAAAGCTTCTGAACTGTTTTGCGAAAATACATTTTACGGCAAGGCTTGAGGCTCACTCTTGTTCTTAACTTCTTCTTAGTTTTCCACCAAATTTCAGGCTCGTGTTCTTGTAAAATTGTTTTTATAAAAAATGTACTATTGAGATTGAAGCATTTTCAGCAAAATAAACATGAAAATAGACCGGTGGTGTTGTCACAAAACTGTTAGAAAGGGGGCTGTTCGTAAAGAGCTACTTGACCACACCCTTTATCAATGCAATTTTGTATTGACTACTCCATCTTCATAGTTGTCAGTGCTGTATGTTAATATCAACACTCCCGGCTCATACTGTTTCAACACAGTAGTATGCAAATATAAAATCATAGAATTCAGGTCTGTAGACAGCTGAACTAGCTGGAGGAGGGGCACAGGTATAGAAGTCCATTTGAAACTGCAACACTTTGCTTTTTACATATCTGCAATAATGGATGAAAAGTTCTTTCCATAAGCACCTCACAGTAAAATGGGGGTCTGGGGCTTGCTTCCAGAGAAAACTTGGAGTTCACGCCCTCTAAAGCGGCGGAAAACGCTCTTTTGTAGAAGAGAATTTAGTGGTATTCGTCATTGGTCTTCAAGCCTAGAAGAAGAAACTAATCCTTCAACCTGGTTTCATTGAAGTTTGAAGATTTAGAACGAAAAAGGAAGAATCTGTGAGCCGATCCTAGAAGCAAGATATTTCATCTATGCCAGTACACTGAGTACTGTCTACCACAAATATCTAGCTTTGGCTACATGGAATACACTCAGCGGGTAAAAGTGTCCTATCACCCAATATCTGCACTATCTTTGCAATGAGCAGGAGAATCCAAGCCCAAGAATTAAATTGCTAGAGTCTGACTAAGTTACAAACTGAACTACTTCTACCATATTGATACAAGGTTTTTAGCGTGTTTCACAACAAGGTCAGAATCTTTTGTTACATATCTATTCTGTGATGCTCTTAGATTCTAGATTAAGTTGAAGTCAATTGAGAAGTAATTAAAAGTTACAGTGCAGAGCGGTTTTATATGCAACCTGGGTGAATTATTGGGGGGCAATGCTCCTTCCCCCCAGTATCTACGAGTCTGAATACAGATGAGCTAGCTATAAGATTATATTTCCTTCAACTAGAGCAGGAATATTTTGTTAGATAAGAATAAGTTAATACATGGTATAATGTGAAGAACATGTTCTGACTGAGGGTGCTCCTTTTGTAATAATAAAAGAGGTAAGAAAAAGATATATTCTCAAAGGGCTGAGCCCCCCCGAAATATTCAAAATTTTAGGAAAGGGGCCTGAGCTCATTCTATAACGACGCCCCTGCTCCTTACATTAATAATTAATAATCCGGAGTACCGAATGCCGAGAGGGAGGGAAGAAGTAGGTAGGCTGGAAACGTTTCTAAGCATAATAATCAAGGCCATTTATACGGAAGGAGAATGATTACTAATGTTGATTTGACTGAAAAATTCTCAGAAGAAACTCAATACTACACATGAAATTCTCGAGAGAAACAAGTGATGAAGTTTGGACTAAGAGGGGGGAGAGGGTTGAGAAAGCTCAACAACGATCGAATGGGGGTAATATTCAGTGCTCAAGAATGCTTAAACCGGCGGTTTTTATCATTAGAAATAACTTTACATGAAAGCTTTTAAATCCTGAGCTTTTGGAACGACTCAACTTAAAACTCATGCTATAAGTTTGGATGGTTATTTCTAGGCTTATAATCAAGCGAGTAAAAATGAAAACAAAGATCCGAGAAACAGGTTGTCGCATTATTTTGTGGTTACTGGTTGTTATGCAACTCAAACTGAAATAGTTATTACATTGAGAATAATCAACCTTGAACAAAAGGTATTTGCAAAGGAAATGTAATCATACTTTTTATGGAAATTTTAAAAGACCTAGAAGCAAAATAAGTACAATGACAGGACTGTAGTAAAGATTTGTTCAGATGAACAATCAAACTAAATACAAAATTCCATTTTGATCTTCTTTGTACATTATATTAAGAGTAGTTATGCAACGTATCATGTTCTTACCGCAGAGCAGGTTCTTTTGTTTTAGTTGTGTATTGATTTACTTGACCTAATGCTTTAGCCACATCCCATCTATTGAGGTGTAGATTTTCTAGAAATCCAAAACTAAGATACTGAAAGGCCATCCTGGCTGTACTAATAGGCGCAGGCTAACTGGGAGCTTGAGGGCACTAGCCATCCCTGGCCAATGCTATGGGGGCTGAGCCTCCTCCCTGCAAAATCGAAAATCCTCGAAAAGGTAGATTTGTCGAGGATTTTCGAGGTAGCCGAGTGTTTACCCAGTATACGTTGTTTTTTAGCAAATAGTTTACCTAAAAAAGTTTGAGACTTCGTCAAAAATTGACTTCCTTATAAAGAACCGATTTTTCCCTTGCTCTCCGAAAAACGATTACACAGTATGCTCAATTGTTTGTTGATGCCCTAAGCCTTCATAAAGCAAGACAAAAAGTAGAAATGCAAATTAAATAGTACATCGATAATGCAAAAGTTAATCTAAAAGCAATAGTATAATTCGGCTGCAAGAGAACTTTTAAGTCTTGATGGGCTTTTAGCTTTGAATGTTTCTTAAATTTTTCCTAAATTTCAGAGATTCTGAGCATTGATATTCTTGTGAAAAAGCGAGTATTACCTTTAACCAAAAACCAAGAGTTTTTCATTTCAGAACGCTATGTAGGCAGAGCTAAAGAAGAGGGAGGAGGTCCAGAGGACTAGGCTTATTCTATTTTTCGAGGAAATAATAGGCTCCTATCTCCTTTGCTTTGTAATTGCAAAACAGCATGCCTAGTTTTTGGCCAAAAATGAGCATGCTTTATTGAAACAACAGTGCTTTTTAGCTTAAAGGGAGCGGTAATTATTTATAACAACTATGGTTGGGACGGAAGATAGAATGGCTGGGTAAAGAAAATTTTTAAGTGGGGAAAAGTTGATTAGCAAAAAATTAGAAAAGGCTAAAGGGTATTTGAAACTGTCAATTGTTGCTTGAAAATATACAATCCTGGGCAACAAAATACTTTTGTTACATTGTTCTTCTTTGAAGTTATGGCGATTATTTAATAATTCCTCAAAAGGTTGGTTAAGCTAAATTTCAACCCCTTTACATTGCTGAGTATTGAATTTTTGAATATGTTAGAAGCATGGGTAGAAAAAATGTTTTCATCATAACCCACCTCTCCTCCCATGTTATAAATAGTGACCCATCCCTTAGATTTTAACTCACACTGGGACATTTTGTTTGTCAAAATACTAATGGCTTGCTCGTTAACTTTGGAAACTTTAAGAAACTTTTAGAACTAGAATATAGCCAAAAATGAAGCAACTATGATTTTTAAAAGAAGTTTGGATTGGCACCTAGTACTAAAAGTGTCTTAATTTGACGTAAAAATTGTGGCATTCCAGTACAAAAATTAGTCTTAATTAGTTTCTTATTTTTGAGACCGAAACTCACCTTATTGTTTGAACGCTGTACACTTCTGGGTGGACATAATAGCTCAACGTCACGAAAAATGTCCAATCAGATCAAAATAGCAAGTGACAAGTCTTTTTCATTCAAAAATCGTAGAAGTTGACGAGTGCAAGCAAGTCAATGTACTCTTTTTAGGAAAATTGATATTGTACAGTATCTTAATTTTTCCTGAACAAAGTACTAGAGTTTCTTAATTTGACAGGCCTAGTAATCGTTGCTTATAAACCAGTTTCTTATAAAAAAACGTGTACTAGGCCTCGAAGCTATTAAAAGAGCTTTTTCAGCCTAAATATTCTAATAAACGCTATTCTTGCAGAAAAGAGTGTACTAAGACAGATCTCTCGATGATCAAAACAATTGAAGATGAAGCACTGGGACATTCAACTTCCTGGAGCTTAAAGTATTATTTTTCTGAAATCAATCCGCTTCTCTTAATTCATTGTGGTTACGAAGAATAAAGACAGTTTCAAACCAAGATTTGCATAACAAATGTCACTATGAGTAAAGCATTGCGTTACAATGTCGTCCATCAACTACCGGGTACGGCCATCGCCATCTTTACCTTCCATGGTTTTTGGTAATGCTATAATAGTTAAAATCATCAAAAATTAATAACAGTGATTTTACGATACCAGGTAATAAAATTTTGACCATGGTCCACTGAAAATAGCAGTTGTAACGAGCTGTTGAAACTTATCTTTTGTCATGTGGCCCACTGTGACATGACCGTCGAGCTTAAATAGGATTTAAAAATCATAATTCGTGCATTGAAGCATGGAAGAGGTGAAAGAACGAATCTTAGGTAGGATCACAGCGCAAGGCAGTCGAAGCTGATTTCATTTAAGGTGAGGTTGAATGAAAGGAAGAAGATTTATTTGCCTGTTCAAACTGATAAACTTTTGATTTATTGGTCAACTTGAATGAACTTGGAATAATTAATGGCTTGCTTTGGGGCTATGCCATGTTACCACTTGATGGCGAAGGCAAGCTTTCCTATTCATTGGTGCGATGAAAACTGTTTTGTTGCCACTTTCTGAACCAAAATATCGATAAGTATTGAACTGCTGTGCTTTTGTCATTTAGCTTTCGACTGTATCATTTATAACCACGGGAAGGTTTAGCGAAGGTACGAAAGATCACGTTAAGCAACTGGGGACTAGAAATCTGGCTTTGAATTACAGTGGCGGCGCTCCAAGGAAGGGACTGGGAAACATGCCCCCCTCAGTTGACTTGAGGATCATTTTCTTATTCGTTCATATTCTACGACAATATTCGCTAGAAAATGTTACAGACTGGGGTGAGGGACCTCGAGCAGGATGTAATTCTACTATTTACCGTAGCAATTAATTTTTGTCATGCCATTTTGCGTCATTTGTTGCTTTGTGTTGTACTGAAATAAGGAGATAGTCTCAGTGAAATGGGTTAAGTGCCTGGTCATTGTAAGACCTGGCTTCATTAAGCCCTCCTCACAGTGCGTGATTCCACCTCTGTGCATGATAATATATCTTGTTTACTTGAAATACTACTTCTGCACAAACCTTTGTCTGAGTGAAACTGGATGGTAGAGTTAGTGGCGGTTTTAGGGAGGGGCCATGGCCCCAGGCCCCGCGCGTTTGATTACCCAGAAAGGGCCCGCGTCTGAGAGAAAATTGAAAAGAAATCACAGAAAAACATGAAAATACTTTCAGTTATTTTCAAGCAAGGGCCCCGCAGATGATATCGGTCCAGGGTCCCGCGATCTCTAAAACCGCCCCTGTTGGTAGTATCTACAAGGGTGACGCCAGGGGAGGGCTAGAGGGGGCTATAACCCCTGTCATAGCATGCTAGCCCCCAGTCAGAAGGTGATCCTAACATTGTTTTGGCCCCCTAGTTGGAAAGTTCCTGGCGCCACTCCTGAGTATCTACAGCTCATACAACCATACAATCTTATGTAGATATCTGGTCTGGATTTTAGCCCTACTATTGTCAAGGCCAACATATTGTTGTGAACAGTCCAGCTCCTTTCAGACGCGAAAAGAGTCAACCGACTGAAGTAGGAAGGGCAGTACAAGAAAATTGCGTAACTGAAGAAGAAAGTAAAATAGAACCAAAAGAATGAGTAAAGTTAGCACATGGGACTGGGTTGTCATTGGTGGATACTTCTTATTCTGTATTTCTCTCGGAATTTGGGTAGGCCATTGATCCTGTTATTTTGCATGATTTTAGGTGGACTAATCTATGAATCTTTAAGCTTGTTTTTCAGTAAATATGCAATCTTATTTAGCAGATAAATCTTTTACTTTTCATTGACGTTTATCATCAAGAATCGTAGTTTAATATCCCAGGCCGTGTGTTTACGACAACACCTCTCAATATTGTGCGATGAGCGATGTGTCGACGTGTCAAAGAAAAGAAATGATGGTGAATGGAATAACTTGCTGTTTCTCACATGTTATATCATGAATCAATTGAAAACGTTTAATGAATTCATACGGCAATTGCTTTTGTCTATTTTGGTTTTGAATTTACGATGTCATAGATTCCATCCTACTGAAGTTTGCGTGGTTTGTATTCCATAGCCCATACTGTGTATTTGGAGTAAATAAATAGCGCTCCAGGGGTTGCATTCGTTCGTACTGGAAGTACTTCCGATTTTGAATAGTCTGGCCGTATTGACGGCACCTTCTTTAACTGTGAGAGAACGAAAACATTGTAGGCCACCGGCATTTTGTAGACACATCCTCAAACACACCCACGGACAAACCCATCTTGAAAGCACATCACGTAATGCGAAAGCCGCGCAGGTGGATTGTGAATTATTCAAAAAGTTCCTGCTCTGTATTTTCATAATAAACTGTGTAGCATTAGAGAAGAAAACAAGCATTTTGAAATGTTTATATAAAATGCTGTTGATTGGAATTTGAGAAATGCTATTGATTCAGTTTTTAATCACATTTGCCAGTGATGATCGAGAACCATGGTAAAATGGATGACGCTAGTTCATGGGTTTTATAAACAGTGAAGAACTAAACTATTTTCTGTTTCAATTCTATTTTAAACTAGAACAGGTATCTAGGGCAGACCAAATTTACTTGTAGATGCGATATTCCCGAAGGCGATCTGTAACCTGGGCGTAGGTGTTTCTTTGTTTTTACCTTCTACAATTAGTGCGTTGTTTTTTCAAATTCCTTATCGCCACTACTTTGATAGCCCTAACTCTTCAAACATCCTTCCATAGTTCTAAATATTCAACTGGCCTGTACCTAATAGTATCTAACAATTCATTTACTGCATGACGTTGAATCACACATTACTTGTAGAGCATTACTGACGAAGGCGGATATGAACTTAAGTTTGTGTTATCAGATGTATTATTCATACTTCCTATTGGCCATTCAAAATTTTTTGCTTACTAATACTGTCACCTAGCTACGAAATTTATTGCTAAGAATTTAAAACAAATAGTGTCGTATTGTCTGATAATATTGCTCTAAATGATGATGCTATGTGGAAAGCGTTCAACCCCAGTGGTGAACATCAAATCAAGGGAGTTTGTGGTTGGGGTATACGTAGAGTAACTTCCTTGTTTATCACTGTATTGACACCCGCTTGTTGAATATTTGGCCTAGTCATAGTACGTTTATTTCATATGAACACTAACTTAACTCGTTATATTTACTTTTATAAGTCTATTATTCAATACTGAGAGCCAAGTTTCTGGCCTACGTCATTTTTGTGCATATGTGACTTTAAATTTTGCTGTTTATGCTGGTTGAGTACACTAATTTTGGATTGTTTTTCTACTCATGGAGTCATTTTCTAATGTAGTTTTTATTTATATTATAATTCTAATTGTGTTAGAGAATTTAAGTATTCAATGGAAGTGTAAATTTGAATTCAATAAGTCTGAATTGTCAAATGACAGTGCACACCACATTGATGGGCATGTACTGAGACTAAATTGATCTTTAAATTTCTTAAGAGATTCTAGAAGTTAGTGCCAAGAGCTTTTCTTTTTTGCTTTTCAAGCATGGGAAGCTTTAGAATGGTGTCTGAATTTAGAAACTTATAAGATATCCTCAGTTTGCTTCAAAATGGTATTGTTTCTGGGACTAATATCAAGGAGAGGATAGAAAAATAAAAGGTCAATTGTTACTCATTATTTCGATTCAAGTATATGTTCAGACTTGCCTACTCAGCTGTTAATGATGTCATAATGTGCACTTGATTACATGAGTTAGTTTTAATATTCCAACTCAAGTTTTCCAAAATGCTTCCTGGCTGTGAATGCTCATTATATTCCAAGAAGTTCCATGGTATTGTGCAAACCTCTGTCACATTCAAGGAGCATAACTGGTGTACAATTTTCTTTTTCTGTAGCACGAATGTGTTTTTTCCTGTGAAAAGTTATATAGAAGATCCTTTCTTAGGATAGTGCCTTATGTTGCAAAGAAACACAAAGCTCTATGCTATTAAAATTTTACTTTCCATCTACAGTCAAAATTCAGAAAACAAAAAAAGAAGGAAGAAACTGCAGAATCATATTTCCTTGCTGGAAGGTCCATGCAATGGTGGGCTGTAAGTACTAATATAATACCTATGTGATGTTCTTCATTGTTTTTTTCTATTGTTTTTAGCTAACTTTGTTATTGTTACCTGTTGTATTAATCATAAATCTTTAGAGCCTCCATTCCTAAGAGTATGTTTGAAGTTATTAGTTTTCTTCTACACAGTACAAACTTTCGTTACTAATGATGGTAGTGCTTGTTTTATGATGGGGGGGGGGCTGCCCATTGAGTGAAGGGTTTTTTCTAACAAGTATTGTTTTACAGAATTTTAGAGAGTGATAGCCTCCCTAGCTCACCTGCTTCTGCCACCTATGTAGAGTTCATTAGTGATGGTGTGATAAAAATTATTTTTAGAATATTTATATTTTGACTGCATGGGGTGAGAGAGCATCATAAAATAGACATGGGTTCACAATTTTAGACAAATATTATCAGAATGGGATGAAATACAACCATTTGATGATAAAAAACTTGCCATAAAAGTCACTGTATATTTCTCCTGGTTTAGAACCAGACTCAAAAAGCAGTGATTTTGTTAGGAACTATGTCAGCATTCAGTTGCTTGTATCTTGATTTTTCAGATCGAGCTGAAATTTGTCAGAAATAGCCATTTCTAAGTGCTTTTTCAGAATTTAAAGCCAAAATTAAAATATTCTAAAAATAGAATTTTAATGATGTCACAAATGAACCCTATTTCCTGTGCCAACAGTTACTGCATTTATCTGATATTTTTGCTAAGTGGGATAATTTGAATGGAAAATGGTTGAATATGTCCTCACACTAGTACGACAGTGCAGTTAGCTTAGGTCCAATTGTATGGGGGCTGAAATGCATTATTTAGAAACCATTGCGGCACATGGAAAAGCATCTCATTGTTGAAATGTACAAAATGCAAGCAAGTCATATCTGGGATGCTTTCAAATTTAGATTACTGTTACCAGGTTTGCTTAGGCAAGAAAGTAAATTTCTGTGAAGTTTTCTATGAAGTAAATTTATACTGAACAGTAGAAATTTACTTTGCAGAAAACTTCATAGAAATTTCTTTCTTGCCTAAGTACAACATTGTGGTTGAGGTAGAACCACCTTTTTCTACCACTTGCTAGAAGGTCTGTAAACCACAAGCCCAAAGTTTGCAGAAATTGGATAATTTATCAATGTGAATGTAGCTATTTGTCATGCCAAGTTCTTGGCAGGTTATTTTTCAGTTTTTTAGAGGACCTCTAGTTCTAGATAAATATTATCTGTGCAAATTTGAAAAGCTGAAAGGAGTGAATAAAATAAAGTTGCTTAGTAATGTGCATTTTACATTATTCCACATTTGGCAAGATTTTGGCAGATATTTTGGCCCATTTGATGTCTTCCATAAGAATGCAATGAAAATACCATATCAGCCATATTTACTTTTTTGCTTGAAGTTAGATGTGTTTGGGTGTTTACTAATAAATTTTTTATCTTTGTTTGTATATTTTCATTCAACTTCAGTTTCTTGCCATAGCTAGTTTACTTGTTTTGTATAGATTGATTTGTTTGCTGAAGAAAATGCTTGTAGCCATGTGCTGATGTGAAATCTTGAGCTCAGTTGATTTCATCAATTAAGGCCAAATGAACGCAAGTTTTTTCTAGTAAAGCAAATAGCAAAATTGACTTTGAGAGCATGTTTTGGTGTTTTGGCTCCTGAATTGAAGTTTCCAAAGAAGCACTTACAGGCCTCTGTGTGAAAAATATTCAGGTCAGGTGAACAATACCCTGAGCACCTGAAATGCTTTAGGAGCTTGACAGATTCCCTAGGGTATGAGGTCTGAAACTTTACAGTGATGTGTTCGCTACCGGTTATAACGTACTTCGGATATAAAGTACTAGATCTGCAGGCCCCTTGGGAGTACATTATAGCGAGTTTTTATTGTATATTCAACAACATATACAATTTGATGTTTAATCAACAAAGTCATTGTATATAGTGAGAACCCAGAAAAGGACAAACATGCTTCATCATTTTGCGATTTATAATCAAATAAGGTCCTCGATCTGTAGAGCCAGTATGATTTTTCAGGGGAGTGTGGAGGCGCTCGCCTGCAATCGAGCACTTTTCATTGCTGGCCCTGCACGTATTGTGTCCTTTCCAGCAAGTTGCTGGCCATCAAATTTGAACCTATGATTTAGCTGAATGAAGCAGGCCTTGCCATGAGCAAAACTCTACGCGTTTGGTAGTTAGTGCACGAACACACTGCTAAGAAAGTCTTAACATACGCAAGCTCAGACCAAATCAAGAAGAAAGAAAAGAATTGCAAAGATAACATTAAACAATAAAAGTAAAAGCTATTCATCATCATCAGGCTAAATGCTGGTCCTGGCAGTCAGAAGTAATTGATGATTGTGGTCAACAGTCTAGGGTGTAAACTAGAAAGATAAGCTAAAAGCCATTACCTCTCCAATTGACGAAGCATGAATTTGTAGTCACCAAACACCGTTCAAGAACACCTATTTGCGAGTGCGATCAATCGCGCGTGCAATTTTATTTGCGCGTGCGATAGCATGCGCCAAATAAAAAGGTCTGGTGGAGGTAAAGTGCTTGTTGTAAGACAAAATGCTTATCTTGTTAGCAAGACTTGGTTTCATTGGATATAGTGGGATTTAATTCTGCTTTAAATGTAACACAATTAATGAGTATTGCGGCAAACATTTTGAGCGAGTAAATAGAAGGAGATAAAAATACTGAATTGTTCACATTATTATGCAAAGCAGGATGGAATGTCATCAAGAGAACTAGTAATATGTTACTACAAATTGAAATAATTTTATTGTTATGGAGCCCTCATCTTGATCTGTGAGGCATGTACTCACTTTAGCTCCTACGGCTGTGGCGACATAAACAATTGTCCTCTTTTTTTCTCTGTCTTGGGCTGTTGTTGTAGCCTCAGTCATAGACAGCCCTAGCCTCTTGTTTATTGTATTTGTCAATCTGGTTTTTGTTGTCGGCTTGATCGTTTTCCAAATACCATCCCTGTCAATAGGCCATTATCTATGCATCTGTGTCTCATTATGTGCCCCATGAATTGCAGCTTCTGTTGCTCTATCTGGTTAACAAGGCCTTTACATTCCCCGATCTCCTCAAGCACACTTATCTGATCTCTTTTCTGTCCAAATGACTCTTAACAGTCTTCTGTATACCCACATCTCGCTTGAATGTATTCTAGCTCTGTCATTCTTTTTCATTGCCCAGTACTCAGATGCATATATTGCTATGGGAAATACTAGTGATCTTAATAGTTTTATCTTTGTCCTTTTACTAATAGACTTGTCCTTCCATATCTTACTCAATGAAACTGTGTCGTGTTTTGCGACGGCTATGTAACACCGCAAAGCATGCTACTTTAGCTCCACCAATCACGTTTGAATTCCCATTGGAGCTCAAACTTTTGGCGTTTACTTGACGGAGCCGTTGTCATATGGAGTTACAATGTATTTGCTGATCATATATCAGCAGACTGGACAGATAGATCTAGCACAGCTTATATGCATAACTTGTAATTCACTTTGGTTGCACATGGAAGTGTTCTACACCATAAGTTGGCATTTTCATTGTGTTCTGCGCCCATGCCCTCTCAGTCAGCTCACATGTCTACGATCCTGGTATAAAATACGGGGTAATTCATTTCAAAGTTCAGGATAATAGCAGCTGCTAGGTTCAACCTTTGGTTATGATTTTCGTGCTCGCGGCGTAGTCCGGACACTAAGCCACGCGCTTTTCATTATTCATCACGCATAGTCAATCATTTGGTTTTCTCACTGCGCACTATCATATGCGGAGAGCTATACGCACATGTTTAGCTAGGACTATCTTTAAAAAGTATTGTGGTTTGTTAATTCAGCTTTGCAAGACCAGCTGCTCATCCAGAAATAAAGTTTGTGTACCTAGGAACAAATCATAACAGAATTAATAAAGTCCCTCAAAATCTAGACTAACAGTGGAAACGGGTCACTTTCATTTAGGGGAAGCTTTTTTGGAATCAACTTCCAAATCAATATAACGCTGCAAAACTTATAATGAATTAAAAATACAAATAAAAAGCTTGAAGGGATTTGAATGTACTTATCGCACCTGGATCTAGATTATTGAATGCTATTCATTTTAGCTGTTTTAGAAGTGGTAAGTAGTGTGGAATTGGCCCTTATTAGCTCCAGATAACCATAAGCCAACTATAAATAAATTGTATAATTATAATTCTCATTATTGCATATTCTGCATGAGAATCAAGCCTTGGACTAACTTCGATCTTCTTATTTACTGAACTATATAAGACACATGTTATTTCACTATGCAGTTCTGGCTTTGTTCCTTACTAATTGGTAACTTGATGTAACCTCTTCAGTCAGATACATATTACCTGTATTTATAGAGACTTTCAATTTGTATTTTTTTGGAGTATATACACGAGAAGTTTAAAAGACAGTTATTATTTTAATTTATCCGCTCCTTTTATCTGTTTACTTTTATAGATTTTGATTTTACATTACGTTAACTTTTGTGTGCTCGCTAAAGGCCAGACAATAATACACTGCCATTTATCTTGCGAGGTGTATTATTGTAATTAGACTCGGAAAAAGTTTCCACAAAATAACAAAATTATGCACGAGGGTTTTGCCCTGAGATACGCTTTTTCATTCTTCTATGAATTTGTCATATGTTAATATGCTCTTCCATTGTTGCATTAGGTTGGCGGTAGTCTGTTTGCAAGCAACATCGGAAGTGAACATTTCATTGGCTTAGCTGGATCTGGAGCTGCAGCAGGAATTGGCGTTGTTGCATACGAATGGCAGGTAAGCTTGTGTACTCTTTGTCATCAAATAGTAGGTATCCCCTTCCCCGATTGCAGATTTTGAAAATATTGCCTCCCACTTTCATCTATTAACCCCCACCCCAACTAAGTAATTTTGAAGAAAATTCAACCCCCTACTTTACTAACCTCGAGATTTTGAAGTTTTGAAAAGGATAAGTAAATAAAATGCATTAGGTTTTTGAACGCAAATCAATATTAACAAGTAAGGAAATCAAATCATACTATTCATCTTATACTTATACAATGTTAACGACAGTTTTCCGTAATTTTGAAATGCTCAAGTCCCAATACTGTCTATTGAGCATTGACCCCCATCTATTAGTATCCCCCCAATTTGATTTTTTTGCAAAAATGTTAACCACCTCCTTATTATACCACCCACTATTCGTTACTAAAGAGTATCTTGCGTTGCTCAACCTTCAAACCCTTCAGATGTGTATGCGATTGTTGCCGAAATATTCCTCGTATCTCTTCGAATTCTTTCAAAATATTGAAAGGTGGAAGCATGTTATGAAGCTTCTTCCCTCGACCTTTTTAAGTTTGTTTTTGTTCATTGAACACTTCAATGATGCCAGTGGTGGTTTTTCGTTCGAGACAAGGAGCCTAAAGTGCCCCTAAATGCCATCAAGGTGTCAAGTACTCCGCATAGTTAGTTGCCTAAAAAGCGAAATGCTTGGCAATTACGCACTTTTTTGCAAGAATAAAATTGATTAGAATATTTAGGCCCAGTATCGCTGAAATTTAGGAATAATTTAAGAATAATACAAAGCTCAATTTTCATCAAGATTTAGAATTTTTGCGTATTTGAGTTATGGTACTGCATTTGAGGAAGACATGAATCTGGCAGGTCTGACGTTCGATGAAACAGTAGAGACTGCACAGAATAGACTTGCATGGCAAGATCTCGTTGGCCAATGTTCCAAATGAGACTGCACGTGATAGACTTGCATGGCAAGATCTCGTTGGCCAATGTTCCCAATGGAGTAGGAGGAACTGAGACTAAGACTGCGTTTAGATTAACTTTTTCACTATCGATACAATATCTGCTCTTCTGCTCCACTTTTATTTTGCTTTGTCATAAAGTAAGACATCAATAAAAATTTGAATATAATCTGTTGACCTTCAGAAATAGTTACATATTCGATGTTTAAGGATTATTTAAGAAAAATGCAAGGCTCAAAAACAGAACGAATATCAGAATATTGAGGCTTAGCAAAGAATTAAATATTCTTATGAAAAAGAAATGTTTACACGGCTTCTTCTAGAATATTCGGTAAAATTTAGCACCGGTGCCCCCCTGATGTTTTTTGAGAACCCGCCACGGTATGATGATCAATTTCTTCTTCAGCTCTTCAGCAAATCAACAACGTACGGAGTACCTCTCCTTCCATATTGTTACGTACAAGGCCGGGCACATCATTAGCATAGGTTAGCTTTGTGACTATTGAAACATGTTAAATCGTGAAATTCTTACATAGATCGGTTACTTTGATGACTCAATTAGAAAAAAAAATTCCAGAGTTTTGCGTGATTAAGGAAGGAATAAGCTCTTCCCACACATTTTATCTTGGCTTTGTACAGCGAAGTCTTTGCACCATCCACCCACGTGATATCTACGTCATTACTAGCTGGTTCCATTGTTCTTAGAGAATCGAAGCAACGTGCATGATTTTCGTAATTTTGTAATTCCACTGACGTTAGCACGTTTTTTATCGCATTTTCCCCATGTGCCTGATATCGAGGCTTACAAGCTTAAATTTTTGCAGAGAATGGCACGCTTTCCCATGTTGTCGTTGCTGTACTGGGTGATGAGTCTTTTCATTTCTTTTCACAGAATTTTTACACACACATAGAGAAACCAACAAAATGAAAACACGTGTTTTACGGAAAGCTGTTCTTTTAGGGGGTCGTTTTTAAGTCTTGCTCTTACGCTTTGGGTTCCTAATAGTAGTGTTATTGCTGTCCTTAGGAGCTGAGTAATGACAACTTTTTTCGTAGTGTTCGGTCCTATGCTTAGGAATCGGAAAAATTTGGCTATTTCTCGTATTGTAAGATGAGAAAGAAATCTTATCTGACCTCAATAAAAGTATTTTGTGCCTGCAAGCGCTGATCTGAGAAAAAATGTGCCCGCAGATGGAACTAGAATGTAATGGATGGTCATAAACAGATTTGGATCATAAGTGCCTGCAGGAATTTAAAATGTGACGTTTTTTGCTTGCGATTGGTGCTCGGGCGCTCGCACAAATTTAATGAGCTCTGAAAATCATATATAGATATGTATTCATTTTAGTGGACCAGTGTCGGGAATCCCCAATTGCCCCTGCATCATTTATACTAGTCATTCTTATATACAAGGTATGTAGGAAGGTTATTACATGTATTTATATACGTAGATATCACTATGAGACTCAATATAGGAAAATTAGTAATTATTTTTGAAGCGTTTTTTAGATAAACAATTAGTCAATAGGATGCAGTTACTCATATGTTTTTCTTAATGTTTATTGGGTAGGGTAGTCGCAAAATTCGATTCCTATTGGTTGCGCTATTTTCAAAATTTCTCATTTATCATAACATAAATCGTAATATAATCTAACAGAAGATATATATTGACAAATAGAGAGAGATTGTATGTCTGTTTGTGGTGGGAAGAAAATTCTGAAAACGTACACTGGCGTTTTTCTGGATTCATTCTATTCATTTATCCTCGAATTAGCGTTGGATTAGGAAATCTAGTTCCTACAACCAGTAACAATGTCCTTTTTTCAGGCATCATGGATTCTGTTACTTCTGGGGTTCTTGTTTGTTCCTGTATATCTTCGATCAAAGATCTTCACCATGCCGGAATATTTGAAGAAACGATTTCAGAGCAAGTACATGCGAGCATACATGACAGTGGTTTCTCTATTGAGCTACATAACAACAAAGATATCTGTGAGTTTGTGTGGCACTACAATTTTTAGCGTTTGTTAGTTTCTGCTAAATTTTTGGACCACTTTCACAACCACACTATGTTTTGGAAGACCAGTTAGAGGATGGCAGATATGGTGCTGAATTTCATACCATTTTCTACAATGTCCATTGTAGATTATTTGCATTGGACATCGTCAAAATCGGTTTGAAATTTAGCGTAAAGTTTGAGCACGTTAGTTTCTTTTTTAGAAATGTTTCAGTGGTAAGTCAATATGCACTTACTGAATGTCATTCTTATAGGTTTTTGAATATTGAGAAGTATCATTTCCCAGCGATTTGTAGTGAGCATTCAAGTGTAGCAATATCTGTATTTGAAAAATGAGTGGGATTCATTTGCAACAACTTGCTAGGAGCAATATTTAAAACGAAGGCAACCTATCACTCTTAACACAACATTTTTAGGATCTAGGCCAGTAAGTCAAAAGATGAGAAATATTTTGTAATTGCTTTAATTATCACTATTTCTCGCTCACTATCTCTCTCACTATCTCTCTCACTATATTTCTCTCGATCTCTCTCTCGATCTCTTTCTCGATCTCTTTCTCGATCTCTGTCTCGATCTCTGTCTCGATCTCTGTCTCGATCTCTGTCTCGATCTCTTTCTCGATCTCTTTCTCCCGCTCTCTTGATCTATCTCGCTCTCTCTTTCTCTCTTACACCCTAACTGCAACCAAAGTTTATAATCCTTCCTTTTGACTTTATATGTTCATGCTTTTCATTGACGTTTTAGGTGGATCTGTATGCAGGAGGCGTTTTCATGAGAGAAGCAGTGGGCTTAAACATCTATATTTCATCGGCTGTGATCCTTGCCATCACTGCCCTGTATACATTACTCGGTATGTTGATCTACAAATCACCAGATAAAGTTGCTTGTCATAGCAACATAAGCGTGATCATAGCACAATACTCATGATGTGAGACAAGACAGCATACGACAATACTAATACGATATAGATGGATAAGCATTATAAATCAGGATAGATTTGCCTTTCAGTTTTCTCTCCTTGCGCTTAGTTTTCTGTTTATCGGAGATATTAGAGCTCTTTCTGGCGTAAATTTCATATAGGATGATATACGTCAATTTTAGATTTGTGTTTGATCAGCTTAAAGTAAACCACAAGTCATTTCACGTGAATCATATAACATGGCATGCTCATTGCGTAGAATTTATTGCAATAAATCCTGAGCTTGCATATTTCTAAGGATTTGTGTATTCTTATGTCCTAAGTTTAGCATTTTCTCTCATGGGCATGTGAATTGTTTTGTTGATCGGCCCTCTACAGTGAATTTACGTATCTTACATGTTTCGTACGGGTTTTGGAAAGTTTGGGAAAGTTATGGCTATTGATAATGCCACTTTCCAGGACCTGGAAAGTTTTAGAAAAGGATGGTTTTTCAAAATGTCTATGCAAGAGTTTTGGATTTTTGTTTGGGAAGAGTCTGTAATATTCAAGAATGAATATAAATTGATGCTGTGTTAAACACCGCATGTTTTTTTCTTCACTTTACGATTTATAATATAGAGCGGTGGTGTCAAACTCAAGTTGCCAGTGGGCCAAAAGTAAGCAATGAAGTAAAGTCTCGTGCCAGACTCAATATTTATTGAAAAATTTGCTGCAACTGATATGTAATGTTTAGCCTTTTCATATGGAAATAAGCTTTAATTTTGCTTAAACACAAAATCTGAAACAGCCAAATCTTAATATTACAAACACATGAGAAACTAAATTAGAAATACTAGATATGGTATAAACTACAGGCCAGATCGAATGCACCTTTGATATGATCTCACGGGCCAATCATGATTACATTTCGGGCGAAATTTGGCCCGCGGACCTGAGTTTGACACATTTGATATAGAGTATAATCCAAAAAACAAATTATAAGATATTTTAAAATTAAAAGTAACAATTTTATATTTTATGGGGTCTCAAAATACAAACGAGAATATACTTCATGGTTTTGAAAAGTTAGTAATTTGGCTTTGGAAAGTTTTGGAAAGGTTTTGGAAATAAGGACTTTGTACGAACCCATATCTTAGCTGATAGGCTTGAAAAATGAGTTGACATGAATCCAGCCCGATTTTCCACAGCCTGCTGTCCCATTTGTATCATTCATGATTTGGTATTCAGACAGTATGCGGTGCTTACCTTCTTTCGTCAGTTTCCGTTTTATGTTCTTCTTTTATCTTAGGTGGCCTTACTGCTGTTATTTACACTGATGTTTTGCAATGTACCATCATGATCTTGGGTGCCATTGCACTTTCGGTGGTTGGTAGGTGGCTTCTTAGACTTCACAAAGTATAGTTTACATTATGTTTGCTATTGCCAGAGGTGTATAAGAGGGGCATGGGAGACATAGACCCCTACCTGTGACAAGGGCGTAACCTCATAAGTATCCTTGAGTCCCGAATGAACGCACATCCTTACTTATTAATGATTTGAAAAAATATCATCTTAGGAAGCATAGCGAGTCTGTTATTTTGTTGACCATTAAAGGTTTTTTTAAGAAGGTGGTTTGTAGGAAAGTAGTACGCAGCTGCTCAAAAAGTTAAGAAAGTTCAATACTGGATTTTTGAGACGTAAGAAAGTTGTTTTTTGTCTATATATTTAAAATTCTATTTATCTATGGACAAATTGTCATGTATGAGGTGTTTGCTACCCTCTAGCAGTTTAACTTTTGTGATTTACTAAGGTTTATATTATTTCAAGTGTACATGGAGCTTTTTCACTTTCTAAAATGCGCAAAACATTGGAACTGAAAATTTTTGCTAAGAAAGTTTTAAATACTGGAATCGTGAAAAAGTTTAGAAAGTTTCAGTACTATGCCAAGAAAATACCTTTTTTTATAAAAACACATGTATAGGAAGCTGATAAATGGTGTATTTGACTTTGTTTGCAGTTGAAGCAAGTTATGAAACACATCCATAGCTGTTGATAATTTGAGAAGTTTTCCAACCACCCATTTCATTCCGCCCCTCCTTTAGTTGGGTTTTTAAAGCCTGGTTTCCATATCGTCGCAAACGACTGGGACGTGTCCAAGTCGTATTGGGGATGCTACAGCGACGTCACCGGTCACAAATGTGTGATTTCCATTTAGAAGATTGTCCCAACATCGATGGGAACACGTCAGCGATGAATCGCGGACTTTCTCAAAAGTTGAACGCCTTTCAACTTTTTCCATCTCGACGGGGACGATGGAGACATGACGGGGACGTCGTTGTAAGCGCCCCATCAGCATCGCCGATCATCTACTGGGACACACCCCCGTCGCTTGCTACGATATGGAAATCAGGCTTGAGGAATTTCAAGCCCCCTTTATTCTGAACCTCCACCTCTATATGGGAGTCAAAAATGATATTTCTATTAAAGCAGAAGACATTTTTTAAGAAGCTGTTTAGGAACTTAAAATTCACAAGATATAGGACATCAAAAGGTCACATATTGTTGGCACTTAAAATTTTTCGTAATATTTTACTCCCTCTTCCTTTCGGACATGGTCTTAAAATCTGTGCACTCTCACCCCCACGACGTCTGTATTGTGTAAAGTAAAACAGAAACTAGACAAGGGACATCTAAATTCTCAATTACTCCCCTCTACGGTTTCTGCAATATTCTTAAATTCAGTGAAGCCCCACCCCTCTTAGCCAACGTCAAATTGGTATGACCTCTTAACAACTCTTATCTTCAGAAGCATTTTTCATTTAACTGAGTAAACACAGCTCCCAGCTTCTTATAAAAATCTGTGTGAAACCCCCCCTAGCTATTTACTTACTTTTACACCACTGGCTGTTGCTTATGCAAACATTATCTGTTAGCCTCAGATATGTCATATAGCTGTCTCTATAAGATAGGTTATTTCGTATAGTGATTGACATTTAATCGCACAGGTTTCAGAGAAGTTGGCGGCATTGATGAACTTTGGAGAAAATACGCAACTGCTGTTGGCATTCCTGATAGCATTCGCCTTGCTGCCAAAAATCTCACCACTCCAGCAACAACAATCATTTCAACAATGGCTTCTGTAAGTGTAGCTACAACAGCAGCAAACATTACGAGAGGTAATGTGACTGATACCAGCGGCTGCTATGGTGTCGATCCGAATTGGAATCATATGTTCAGACCATATGACGACAAGGAATACCCGTGGATAGGGTTATGGTTCTCACTGCCTGTAACTGGAATCTGGTATTGGTGCACTGATCAGGTAATTTTTGGTAGCAAATTGAGTTCAATGAGTTTCAAGATTCGTAGGCCAATAGAGTTCGTTAGTGCGATGCTAGAAAATTGCTATTTTTGTAATATTTTGGTTTTGGCTTTAAGTTCTGAAAAAAGCACTTTGAAATAGCTACTGCTGATAAATTTCAGCTAGCTCAGAGGAAATAGTGACCGAGATATAGGCAATTAAACGCTGACATAGTTCCTATCAAATCACTGTATTTTGAACGTGGTTCTAAACCAGGAGAAGAATACAGTGGTTTGTATGGCAAAGTTTCCATTGCTAAATGGTCGTATGTCATCCCATTTTGACAATACGCGCCTAGAATTGACGACACATACCTATGTTAAGGTGCTCTTTTACTCCATGTGTTCAAAACATATAGATTATGGAAATATATTTTTTGGCGTCATTACTAATGAAGAATTGAAGAAGGATGACGCAATATTTTGTAGAAGTACAGGAAATATTGAGATTATTTTTTACCAGTTGCTGGTGTGTTGCGATTACTCACTGTAAGGACTTTCAGATGCTTCTTCTAAGGCAATGGGCGGGAGCCTATGGCTCGCGAGCCACATGTGGCTCTTTTAAAGATTGCATCTGGCTCTCTTTCTCGCAGAGAAATCTTAGCAGACTTCATCCAAAGTATTGCAAAGCAGCGAATACTTCCAGAAAGGCCTTACAAGTTACCACTTGTGTCGTCTTCAGTTATCTCCTGACTCCCGCTCTAAGGATATTAAAGTACTTCGGGTTCGTTCTGAGCACCATACGTATTCATTTACTGTAAATACGCTTTGAACAAGCGTCCACTCCCATATGACATTTAAAGCCTGAACATACAGTAATATTTAAGGTATTGAGACAGGAATGTATGTTGCTGTTGTAGGTGATCGTGCAACGTACCCTTGGTGCCAAGAATATTATTCATGCCCGTTCAGGGACGATCTTTGCAGGGTTTTTAAAGATTTTGCCAATGTATATCATGGTCATGCCTGGCATGATAAGCCGTGTTTTATACCAGAATGATATTGCTTGTGCTGATCCCGAATCATGCTTACGGTACTGTGGCAACAAATATGGTTGTTCAAACAATGCATACCCCAGGTATCTCTATTGTTTATTTGTCCTCAGGTATTGCTCTCTAATAAGTTGGGTTTTATGTAAACCCACTTGATATTGAGTGGTTTGATAATCAATCTGTAGTTCTATGGTGTAGCATATAGTAGATCACTGTTATAGCACAAATTGTTGTCAAAATTATGTTCACACTTTGCCATGTACTAGTGTTGGTGTCTTCTTTTTCAGATTGGTCTTGGACATCCTTCCCACTGGAGCTGTTGGCTTGATGTTAGCTGTAATGATAGCTGCTCTCATGTCTTCACTTTCATCTGCCTTCAACAGTTCAAGTACCATTTTTACTGTAGATATCTGGAAGGTTTTCAGGCCACGTGCATCACAAAGAGAGCAGCTTATCGTTGGACGTGTTGTCGTTATTTGTCTAGTGGTTGTTGGCTTGCTCTGGATGCCAATTGTATCAAGTAGGTTGCATAATGCCTTATTTATATTTTGTTCATCTGTTGGGATTCTGACGTAGATGCTTCTTGTAGACATGGTTTTACTGCTCCGCTGGGGCATAGCATTGGCGACATTGATCTTGTACAATGATTTTTTAAATACTACTCTCCATCCAGTCCAGAATAGACGTCCCCGCCCGACTATTTAATTTTTCAAAACATGAGTACCAGGACATCCTTGTTGCGGCTCCCCTCCTCCGCTTATTACTTTTGAGCTAAAGTTAACTTATTCAGATTTAGAAGCATTAATACCATATTCAAAACCGTTCAATCAATAAGACATGATGCTTTTTAGTCCTTATCTCATCAACTACAGCCCACCCTCGTCAAGATCTGACAAAGACGCAGGTGCCACCCGCAGGCAGCTTCAATCCTTGCAGGCAGCTTGCGCTAGCCACCATTATTTCCTTAAGTTTTAATTTATTTATTTAATGTATACCCACTAGTTCCTATCAGCACACATAAATAGAAGTTGAAATATGTTAAAATATAGCAGTAATAAAAGAAGTCCGTCAGTTTATCTGTGCAGGCAGGTGCAGACAGAAAAAGCTACGTCCGCAAGCAGCAAAAGACTTTGTCGGATACTGAACCTTCTTTTGCTAACCCTCCTTTTTTGCAACTCGCCTGGCTATTATCTTTAAGACTGTTCCAGCCCATCCGTTCATCACCGCTCCTTCTATTCTGGGCTAGAGAGTAGTTTTTTTAGATACACGTTTTTTCATAAGAAACAAACTCTGGCTCCAACCTGAATGTTTCTTAACATTTCATCAAATCCAGCCTAAAGTGTTGATTAGGCAATTGTGATGCACGAAAAAGAATTCTCAGATTTTGTTAGGCATGTGATGGATGCTCATTTGATTTTCTTGCAAGTTTGATACAAAGTTTAGTAGTAAAAACAGTTTTTGCAAGTTATCATTTGAAACTCAGCCAGCTCATGTTTCTTAAATGTTTATAATTTTTGCCTTATTTCAGCTTTATGTTTCTTATAGGCATGTTTCTTATAAAAAACGTGTATAAATACATTTCATTGTTATCTAGTACGTATAATTAGACTATACTATTGTGCTTTTTTCTCTTTCTACTTTCATGGGATTCAAGCAAGACGATTTATGTATATGTAAATTAGGATTGTTTCTAAAGAACTTTACTCGCCACTCGACACACCTCCCCACTCTACACACCTCCCCACACTTTCGTTGACTTTATGCTTACATATCTCATTTGGCGTTGAGTTAATCCTTCTAAAATTACCCTTAATTACTTCAGCCCTCAACCGTAGAGTATGCGTCATTTATCTGATGTCAATTCATTTTTAGGTGGCAATGGTGGACAACTGTTCAAGTACTTGCAAACTATCCAATCGTATCTAGCCCCACCCGCATGCGCAGTTTTTCTTCTTGGCATGCTTTGGCCTCGCTTGACAGAGGCAGGTGCTCTAGCCAGCATGATATTTGGCCTCATTCTCGGATTGACCAGGCTGATTATGGATGTTATCTACCCCCAGCCTCATTGCGGCACTATTGATGATCGACCTGGCTTTGTAAAGCTCCATTTTATGTATTATGGTACGTGCAAAGTTGGCATGGCTTGTAATGTTTTTAGTTGCTCAAGGCAAAATGGCTTCTCCATTTTCAGATCATTTCAGTTTGACGATAAGATGTCTTGCGCTTATCAAATATATGTTGAATTCTCTCCACAATTTATTCATTCCTTATAAAATGCCTTCATGAAACAAAACTTGAGAACTCGAAAAACATTTCAAAACGTTACGGAAGCATTACTTGATCTATGAAAGTTTGTTTATCGGTCGTTTCACGCCTACATTGAAAAGCAATCAGATTCCACCACCACCAAATTGTTTGCATAGTTTTTGGTGTCAAGAATCTAACCTCCAAAAGTGTTTCAGTAGCATGTGTTTTCTGATTCTTCAATTCTCTATTCTTGTATATATATAATATATACTCTATATCATTAACACTAGTTTTTATTAATAGGCATTAAAAGCAAGAAGTTCATTATCTATTCACTTATTATTTTACCACAGCATGAAAAAGCGGCAACATTATTTTGACATACTGAAAGCTTTTTTCGTCCGACACTCATCAGAGTATGAAAACGTCGGATAATAACCTAAAGGTTAACGGAAATATATATCCAGATGCAGTTAATGTGTTAGGATGCGTCTAATTGGCCCCAAGTGTGACCAATTAGGACCTATTAACATAGTTTACTTAAAGAGTCCCAAAGAAAACAAACTCTTTTTGTCTACACAAGACTGGATTTTGAGTCTTGATGTAAACAGATTCCAAAGCACTTAAATGAAAAGACGATCTTGCTTTAATTGTCGTCTGTATATGTTGTGGTGCATTCTGGATTTGAATAAGGTGTTGTCCTATGGCCGACTCACAGTTAATTTTAGAATTGTTCTTTTTGCATATACGAGGTGGCTGTTCTCTTACGGTATTACTTTTCTTCCTGATGCTCGCGGGGACATACTGTTTTATTCTGTCTGCTAGTCTGCTTAGTGCGTCCTACGTACCGAGCTTCACATCGGCATGAAAATTCATAAACAACACAACTTTTTTGAGTGGTAGGAACGCAATCTTTTGTAGCAGATGGTAGCATAACTCTTTACTTCTTATTTTCTTGATTGATGCGTCACTGCATTACTCGTTTTCATGTTATTTCATTCTGACGTCACTTTTTAAATTCATTCTTTTACTCTATTATTTGCATTTTTTCATCCCTATTTCTTATCCATAGTTATTTTTCATCCAGTATTTTTTCATCTACTGTTATCTATCAGTCATTCATTCGTTTATGCAATCATTCATGCTATCAACTATTTTGTCTTGCATCATAAAATATCATAAAATTCCTTTGTTGCTCATGATCTTTTCACCTCAATTGATATTTCTATTTTCAATCAAATTATGGTGTATTTTTATGCTCTTTATTTCAGCAATAATAATTTTCTGCTCGTGTATTGTTCTCATGGTGACCATCAGTTTCTTTACAAGCCCAGTGCCTCTTGATGCGCTTGGCGCTTTGACATGGCCTACACTGAATAACCCACGCTACCGCGGTAGTGGAGCCACTGCTGAGTATGTTGTGAATGCTGATTCGAATATGGAAATGACAAATGCACATGGAGCTCCCGGAGAAGGTATGCTGTTCTACATTACCAGCTTGCTTATTTTAGAATTAATTTTTCTTGTTTAGGCAGGATTCACACAGGCTCGAAAATCAAGGAGAAAATTTTGGTAGGTCCGGAAATATTTTATTTTTCAGAAAACCTAAAAGGTTAGGAAAAAATTTTTATCACAGTCTGCGATGAGTTTTCATAAGCTCTATTTCTTTAAGCGTATGAATGAGACCCGTCGAAATTCATATCCTACTTTCTTGTTAATGCCTTTCCTAACTCTGTACTTTCTTGTTAATACCTTTCCTAACTCTTTTTACAACTTGTGCCATGTCTAGCACGAAACCGATTCACGTTTGTTCCGCCGTGTTTTAATACTGTCAAAATCATTAGCGCAATGCCTCGAATAAAAGTCCGGGACCTGTATTACAGCTTTCAACTTTTCAGGGGGCTTCTTTTCGAAAGGGGCGTTTAAAGACGGGGCCTTTATTAGATATTATAAAGTTTGCGTCAATGGCAAGTTATGGATGAAGTTAAAACGTCGCAAAAAAATCGACAATCTTGAACAGGTAGTATGAGCAAAGCTTAAGTTTTCGCCAGAAATTTGCATTGCTATCACATTTCCCCCCTCCCCCCTCACTCATTGTTGACCAAATGGCATGTTGATGTTTCCCTGGGAGCAGAAGAGGGTCAGTCACTTATTTGCTAGGCTGAATTTAAGGAATTGCTAGTTCTACCTTAAGTTTTTTTGTTGTCTCAGAATATTTTATCAAAGATTGTAGTTCATCTTCCATTCCATCTTTATCAATTGCGTTAAAATCAAATAGAGTTTATAAAAGAGGGCTTCTAATATAGAGAACCTTATTAAAAGAACCGATGGAATGGGTGTGTACTTTAGAAGGAAGCGTTTAAAAGAAAGGGGCATTTACTCAAGGCATTGTGATAGTTTTTTTTATTACCTACTCATGAGGATCATTGAAAATATAGTCTCCCTTTTGCACCCTGGATCTGGAAAAGTATCATTTTCTGCTCAGAAAATTCGAGAAAATCTGCGAATTGTTTTGGATGTGCGTGTATCAACTCTGTCTAGTGTCATCTGTCTAGAGTGAATCGTATATTTCAAATATAGTTTTTGTTTGTGAAAGCATAATTCGATTAGAGCCTTTTTCAGCTCTTATCTACTTGCAGAAAAAATTGGAATGTCGTTCAGCTCTGTTGTAAATTCAAAGGCTGGTTTGACTAGCAATGAAGCGGCTCTTTCACCTGCTGAACTCAAGAGAGATCGAGAAGAGGAGTTGCAAGAAATAAGAGAGTTTGAGAATCAGACAATGCTTTCAAAATGGGGACTTCGTGGGCTGGCAATATTTCTTCTGTGCACCTTGGCGTTTTTGTGGATATACTACCGCTGAAGGCTTAAATCGAAGTGTTCTGACTCGGCAGACTTGTATGAATTGTCTAAACTTTGTAAGTAACCGTCGAAATTAGCAATAGGCAAGATATAATTTTCTTGATTTTAATATGTCTACACTTTGAATCTTAGTTAATGTCAATACGATAGAAAATAATTTTAATTATACTTACAATTAATACACTGATTGCACTAAATTATGATTGTGTTTACATGATTTAGAGTATTGCTTGTGGAGTTTGTTTGGAAATGGTTTGAGTTATTGCTTTGCATCCTTCTGCAACACTTGTGTAGGCACCATTAATCAGTCATTTCCAGCATCATAAATTAATTCATACGAAGTTGAAAATTGACAAGATAACATAAAATTGTCATGTCATACCCCTGAATAAAATACTAGAATTAGATAAAGTATTTTTCAGAAGCAGCAATGTCATCCCAAATAAATGGAACCCTTAAGCATATATGATAACAGACAGCCTTAATTTTATACCACAGTTGATTTATTTGATTATTTGTCATAAGAATTGAGCACAACTTTATTTGAAACTTATTGCACCGCTAGATGTATAGTTGATTAAATATTGTTTATTATCAGGTGTGTCAATCGTAAAAGTCTTTTGGTTTTCTTGCAACTTATCGCCTAAATTTGTAGAGGAGGATTAAACACTTATAAAAATAAACATTGATGCTATTCTCCACTTGCTAACAACCGTCTTGCCACAAATTATCGCAATGGTAACCTGGTATATACGCTTTCTACAGGAAACTGGTTTATCAATCTAGTACTATAACGCTAGACAGCCAAGAATTTACTTTCAAGTGCCAAATAAACGGAGGGGGCCCTAATAAACAGGGATGCTGGAAAAAGTTTCGAAATTTAATTAACGGTGGGGGTCGGAATTGGAGAAAAAGCTTTGAATGATTGTACAAGGACGGAAGAACAAAAACAGGTTGTTATAAAGCGTAAAACTAAAATATATATAGCAGTACTCTGTTTTGCCATTAAAACTGGGCTAACGAAAAGAAATGAAATGTGGAGTTCGTAAAAAAATTCAATTTCCTTGAAACTAATAAACGGGAGGTCCTAATAAAATCCAGGGGGGTTGAGAGAAAATCGAAAGATTGATAAGCGGAAAGGGGACGTTTATTCGGCAGCTGAGAGTAAGTCCTTTAGAACTACAATGAAAGAGCTAAGAAACTTTAGACATTTGATTAAAGCCGTTTCCTATCCCAACGTAATGATGAATCAAAACAATGTGAACATGACGTCGCTTTAGATTTTAGCTCTTATTGACGCATTTTGTTTGTTATAGCACTATTGGTTGCTACTTCAACGTTTTGGTTACGTTTTCACTGTAATTTTGTTCATTATATTAGAAAGCTTTTTAAGGCATTTTATTACTAGGTCTTGAGATAGGATTCTTAAAGTAAAAAGCGTAGAGCTTTACAAGGAAACTTTGACTTGAAACAGGAAGAAACCTCTCATACTGAGCATGTTTTGTGTCAATTACATCCGACAGTGCCTAGATTTAAAGGACAATTCCGGAAAAAATTCTACTAGTGCTAAAAATGCGTGTTTGAAAGTCATAAAAAACATCGTGCAAAAAGAAATTGGAAATGTTATTTGAAAATTAGAGTTGATTTTTCTGCATGTAGCCTCACAACTTCTCGGACTTTATTTCATCTGGGATCTTTTGTGACGTCAGAGATGATCGCTACATTTGCTCGCGATCTAAAAGCAGGTGGCGATCTTAGGTAGTCTCAAATCAGTTAGTGTGTTCTTAAGCACCTTGGCGTTAGCTGGGATGCTCTGATGAACAAATTATACATATATTGAGGGGCTAATTCATGGAGGGATTTATAAACCATGATATTAGTCTCACTAGTGTTTAGCTGATCTATGGTCTTCCAGCCAAGTTCTTGAATAATCGGCTTGCAAGGTGTGTCAAAGCTACTACCAGTTACAATTCGGGCAGCACGGTTCTGCAAATTCTGCAACTGATTAATCTCAGTGACACCAGTACACCCCTAGACTAAACAACAGTAGCGAAAATGTGATTCAATAATCCCTGTGTACAAAGTCTTAAGTGTCTCTTCTGGTAGAAAGGGCTTTGCGTGCCTTAAAAACCCAACTGCTTTTGAGACCTTAGACAAGGTTATCTTAATATGCTTCTTCTAATCCAGGGAATCATCTATCTGAAAACCAAGATATCTAGTTTTTTGAAAAACCTCCAGTTCATCTACCTGAATCTTTAACCTTATAGATCCGTTTTCGCTTTTTAGGGCTTGTAGCTTGGGTTTTGTAGACATAAGCATGGCATTAGTTTTCATGACATTAAGTGAAAACTTAGTGCCTTTTAACTAGTTATCAACATGCGTAAGATCTTCATTGATGGCCTCATTAGCTGAGAGATATTGCTAGACTGATGGTAAAGGCACATATCATCAGCAAACATGGACATCCTTGAGTTTTGGACAGTTCTTGGTAGATCATTGATGTAACTAAGAAATAAAAGAGGTCCAAGACATGGGCCCTGAGGTACAAAAATCTTTGTTTCCTGGATTGAAGAGTCAACACCATTAACGCTAGTACATTGCTTACGATTGGAAACGTATTTTTCTGTGCTTTTTAAATTCCTTTCACTTTTTTCAGTATTCTTTTTCCTCTTCAGTAAACTAAAAATCTTTTCAGAACTGCACATTTTGTGTGGAACTGCACGTTAAAAAAAGCCCGAATCCGTGTATGTAAGAAATTTAATAGCAGCAAGAACGGTAGACTTAAGTCATGGAGTGATAGGAGAAAAACAACTAGAAAGAACGTTATAAGACATAGTAGCATTTATCTATCCCTTGCCTTCAAAAATCTTGTCTTCCAGATTTGAAACTGAGGGAAGTAACTGAAAACTGAACAGATCATTTGGCACATTAAAAAAATCTTAATGTTCTGGTGCTGATGGTATTGCTAAACATTTTTTGCAATTTGCGGCATATTTAGTCTCTCGATTGCAACTGGTGTATTCCCAGATAGCTGAAAAATTGCTAGAATTTCCCCCATTTTCAAAAGTGGTCAAACTAACGATCAATCTAATTATAGACCGATTCAGTGCTCCATTTGTTTCCAGGGTTTTCGAAAAGCTGATGTACAATCAATTTTATGACTACCTTGACGGAAATAAACTTCTTTTCTCCAAGCAGTCTGGATTTAGATCCTTTGTACTCTGTCCTAACTTGCTTGCTTAATTATACAAGTGAGGGGGATCTTAAGATGGATAAGGGTCAGTATACAGCAATGACATTTGTTGACCGCAAAAGGGCATTTGCCACCGTAGACCACGAGATTCTACTTAAGAAACTGGAAAAGTATGGTTTCATTGGCCTTGAGAATACATGGTTCGTATCTTATCTATGTAGCAGAATTCGGTTTTGCAGAGTGAATGGAGTGCTCTCGGGGCTTGATGATATCAGTTGTGGAGTTCCTCAGGGCTCTTGTCCTGGACCTTTACTGTTTTTGATTTAAATTAACGATCTTCCATTTGCTTTGCAAAGCAGCCGAGTGACCATGTATGCTGACGATACCATCTTACCACATTCTTCCAAAAAAGTATCGTTGATCTCAGTGAAAACCTTAACAAGGACTTGCACCACTGAAGCAATGGCTTTCAAGGAAAGAAGCTATCTCTAAATTTTATGAAGACTCAAGCAATGTTGGTAGGATCTTAGGAAGATCTCTGATACAAAAATTACGCCACCTACTTTAGTTACTGATGGCTCACAAATTGTGACTGTTGAGAAAGCTAATTATTTGGGAGTTCAACTTGATCAGAATCTTGTTTGGGATGAACATGCTGGATTTGTGTGTGCTAAAGTATTTCGTGCTTTAGGGTTTGTGAAGGATGCGATGAAACTCCTACCGCAGGAAGCTATTAGCCATATCTATAAAGGTATCGTTGAGCCATATTTCCGGTGCTGTAGCTCTGTGTAAGGGAGTTGTGGGGAAACGAGGTTGCTTACTCTGCAGAAGTTACAAAATCGTGCTGCTAGAACAATGACAAGAAGTAGCTATGATGCATCTGCTGATGCCCTAATTCAAAAGCTATACTAGCCAACTATAGCCAACATTATCAAACGAGAAACAGTGACCATGGTCTACAAATCTTTAAATGGTCTCGTACCGGCGTATCTCTCAAATATTTTATCAAGGAACTCTACTAGAGACACTGTCTATTTGAAAAACTATGAGCCGCGCCTCTTTTCAAAGCGGCCAATTGGCAGGAATCATTTCCATATCATGGTGCTCATTTTTGGAACAACCTTGAATCTGAGCTTAAGCAAGCACCTTCTGTACTTGCATTTATAAATAGATTACGATGTTTTTCTTTTCACACGTCTTTATTGTACATTTAGTGTATTTTAAATTTCAAAGTTTTTCCACGGCCTCCTGAAAAATAGCATTAGCTGATGGGGCTACCGCGCCTGAAAACTTGAAAATGAGATTTCAAAAATGAAAATCGGCATTTAAATTTCACCTGCAACCAGGGTTTATATCTAAACACAGCATCACTGCATTTTATTTGTAGCTCTAAATTAAGCTTTGTGTTCTTTGTAATCTTTAATTTTGTGTAAGATATATGCTTGGATTTAAGGGCGCATTATCTTGGCTGTGTAAAGTTTAGGGGATAAAAATAACTGCACTCTCCCAAAAAATCTTCCTCCTTTATCCCACCATTTATAATGGTTGATCCCTTAGACAGATAATGGCTTTCTTTTTCAGCCATTTCAGTAACGTAGTTGTCTACTACAACCGGCTGTCTATTGCGTATTTTTCTACCCACGGAGATTCCATTTTGCTCGAGTCAAAGCGTTTTATAACCCAGGATAATCGTTTCTTCTGATTTTCTTCTAATTTTCTATTCATATGGGAATGTATTTCACACAACATTGTTACAGAATTTTCCAAATGAGCAATTTCTATCAGCTTTCTATTGAAATTAAACTCGTATCTTGAGCTTTGAGTTATTGAAACTTCTTCAATACATTACAGTTTCTTATAATAGCAATTAAAATCAATGCTATCTATTTATATCCTTACTAAGCCTTGATTTTAACTTCCAAGTAATAATATATGGCACTTTTCTTCAATCTTTAGTATTTGACAATTACATTGATGAATCGGTATTTCATTTAATGTGAATCTTAATGTTAAGTTCCTCTTTAGTCAATAGGGTTCGTTAATGAGAAATCAAGAGATCTCTATTTTTAGAATATTTTAATTTTAGCTGTAAATTCTGAAAAAGCATTTTGAAATAGCAACTATTGACAAATTTCAGCTCGATCTGAAAAATTGAATACTGCCATGGTTCTAATCAAATCACTGTATTTTGAGTCTGGTTTTAAACATTTGAAACAACAAGAAAACTGCAGTTGTTTGTATTATAAGTTTCCTGTCGTCAAACAGTGATATTTCATCCCATTTAGATAGCATTCGCCTAAAAGTGTCAACACATGCCAGTTTTATGGTGTCCTCTCATTCCATGTATTCAAAATATAAAGGTCTCAAAAATATTTTATGACATTATCACTAATGAATTCTGTTGAAGCAAAAGGCAACTCCAGGCCGTTGGCTCAATACATATTTTTTAGATAAGGAAGTTTTTATAAGTAAGTAGTGCTCGGCTGGCAAACACATTAAGGAGTTTCAGTACTGACTTTGTGAAATCTAGGAAAGTTTTCCTTCAGCACATTCTAGGGGTTCCACGAGAAGTTATACTATAGCCGTGATCGACAGTAATTGTCGATTCTCTCGTAAGCAGATGTGTCAACAGGGGTTCCTTGGGTCACATGAATACTTCCTTGTGGTTCCACTCCAGGAAAAGATTGAGAACCACTGATTTAGAAGCTAATGTGTGTTGAAATTTGGATCTTACATGTACAAAATGTTATGTACGTTGAGTTGGTTACTCCCCTACAGTTTAACTTTTGTTTCTTTCTAAGGCATATCATTGTTTTAAGTGTATGTGGAGAGTTTTTCTTTCCGTTAATGCACATGTGCAACTGATTAGAATCCAAGAATTTTTGCAAAGAAAGTCGGTAGGGAAGTTCTGATACAGTAAAATCCAACAAACAATAACCTACTATATTAAAAAACAGGCTGACTAGGTTCTTATAAAACTGGGACATGTGATATTTTAAGGGTGCAGTTCTTATTGCAAGAATAGAAATTCCTTCATTTTCATTATTTCGTAGTTTGATTGAAATTGATTTATCACCTATAAAATACCGTGTTCTCTGACATTAGAAAGTCAATTACGCCACCCACAGATCTTTTTACTATTACTCTCTCATAGAATCATAGAAACAGGTCTGTGGGTGGACTAACTGAATTTCCAATATTAGAAGATATGGTATTTTGTTGTTGATAAATGAATTTCAATCACAATATGAAATGAAGAAAATAAAGTAATTTGCTTGCGCCCTGAAAGAATGAATTTGAAAATTTCATGTATTATTTAATACAATGTGCCAGCTCATTAGAACACGGAAAAAAATAAGTTCTTTTTTCGTTCCTATTATTAAATGCAGTTTCCCAAAGCATTAGTCTGTAGGTTTTTATTTCCGATGCTCTTGTTTGCGGGGTATCACAGTACGTGAATCGTAAAAAGTATAAGAAAGTTTGAGTCCTGGGTTGGAAGAAACCTTTCTTGTAAAAAGACTTGCATTATCACTAGCTCTCGCTTCAATACCTTCATATCACTTCGCCTATGAATGTACAATATATGATGTAAAATATACATTTTATAATATATATTTGATATCAATCATATTATTTAACATGAAGGATGTTAATGCTATTTCTCTGTTGTCTGATCTATCCATTGCCTAAATACTGCAACTTTGGTAAAAACAGTGAATGAATCTGAAGTACTACCACATCGTTGGCTTCCCCAGCTAAGTACACCATTTAAGCGCCATGCACCACCTGGGTTATCTTGACAGACAAACAGTCCCCCAATATCACCAAGACAGGCATTGACTCTTGTGCCTTTGATGCAAATCATACGATCAGTGATCTAGAAGCAGTCAAATCGATTGAATCAATAGAAGTATCAACATAGGTAGCTTTTTCATTAGCATCAAAAATCTGTCATTGTTGACCACAAGGATTTTTTTATCTGCGTACGAGGATCAATAAGGAATCATTTCAATTTGCTGTATATGCATTTGGAAAAAACGAAGGAGGAGAAAATATCGTAAACATAATGCAGGTCTTGATTTTGACTACTAGAAAAGAAGGAAATTTACCGTTGCATTGGATTCATCACACATTGTCTTTGGCTGTGCAAGAATTGAGCTATGCTGTAAGCGAAACTTGTCGTGATCAGTACCTTTGAAGCTACCATATCCTATTAAAAATTAGTAAAGGAAATAAACCTTTCAAATAGAAACCCTGAATTTTTCTACTAGAAACACAATTTAGTACAAACATCATCGATTTGCATGCTCATGAGTCTATGCAACTTGCTAAGGAAAAGGCCTGTATACGTCACATAGATTGTTGCGCCTACATAAAGCTTGGAGGAAATTTTATGTTTATCCATAGCAATAGGCTTAAGTGCTGCCTTTTCTCAAACAGTTACTACGAAGCTTCTGATTAGTCTCCCGGACTGGGAGACTAGGGAGAGCTAGTAGCTCCCTCCCAGCAACTCACTGAAGGCACTTCGTACCCGTGACAGAAGTCGAATGAAAACATAGACTGAGTACCTGAAATATAGCAACGTGATCCTGAATATATCGTAGAGCTTGATTGTGGTAAACAAATGGGAATGATTCTTGGGCCTAACTTTATTGCTTGCTTGAGTTGTATCAAAGAAATGTCATTGTCTTTTGTCTTTGCGTTGTAGAGTGGATGGGTGATAATCTGCTCTACTTCCACATCAATGTGATTGCTGTCTTGGACGCCTAACTCATACTCTCCAAAACTGGATTGAAGAACAAAGATATAGAATTCCCTAGGATGATTATATCAAATATCACAATACCTCTTTCAACTGAGCTCACGAGGAAGTTATATAGTCTACCAAATGCTTCCTCACATATTAATTTTATGCAGAAATGTAATTTAAATCTTGCTTACCAAAAATTATTATGTAAAAAACTAATACTAGGGGAAAAGTACGACAAGTTTATGTACATACAATGAGCAAGTAAGTGTCTATGAACGAGGGCATTTATGCAGGGTCATCGACTTTTATATTAACAGCTAATTGTGATGATTTTGACTAACATTCCATGACTCTAAAGCAGCCACGAAGCTGGTTCCGCTTAAACGGGGAGGGGGGTTGGGGATTTTGGATAAGAAATTTTGCCAAGTGAAGTGGAATTGGTGGAGCATGACAAAAGCATTTAAAACAAGCTGGATTTGTGGCATGGGATGTATCCAGCAGTAAATAGAGAGTTTAAATAACTCTGTAATATATTATTTTTTATAATAACTATTTACTCAGAACACGAGCCTGAAATTTGGTGGAAAATTTGAAAACAAATTAAGAACAAGGCTGAGCCTGAAGTCACGTCGTAAAATATATTTTTTGAAAACGATGCAAAAGCTTTCTACTAAGAAATAGACAAAACCTGAGAAGAAATGACAGCCTTGACACTTTTTTCTTTGACTTTTGAAAATTAGTAGCTCCAAGCGAAACTAGATATTTTGCCAACCTTGTCTACTCATAATTTTTTTATAAACTTTTTTCAATAAGTTGATGAGCTTCTCAATGGCATGAGATTATTTGAAAGGATCAATTCTAAATTCCTCATGGTAGCAGTGTGCACATCTATGATGTATTGGGTGTGGAATAGTGAAATGAAGAGACTCCTGAACATGCTGCGTCAGATATGCTGTTATGCCATGTGATAGAAACAAGATCCCTCTCTAATAAGCCCCCTGTCTATTCAGTCTCCCTCTGAGACTCCAACAAATAAATTAGCCTCCGGGGCTTAATAGAGCTTTTTTACGGTATATGTTCAGATTAATACTTATTTACTCCCGAAGCCCTATCAGCTACTACAGTAAAATATTAACGGAAGTCCTTGATATAGCTATATGATATAATCAAAATAACAGAAAACGAAAAAGTGGATGCTGAACGCATATGTCGTTCCAAGTTTTTTTCCAGAATAAAGGACATTATTTTAGAGAACTCTAGGTTAAGCCTTAGAACATCCAGATCCAACTAATTTCTGGTTGAGTAGTTCGATAAATGAGATCTGGGAAGAAGTCTACCTTTTAAACTATTTTGGCTGCGACAAAGTGCCCTTTAAATCACCTTAAGAGCGAAGTGACTTTCCTTCTCATTTGAGGAGCGTCTCGTAACGCATAGCTGCGGCATGATGTAAATGGTGCCCCCTATCAGACAGAAAAATTGCGGCGGAACGATAGCCATCCGGTATAGTGTAGAAGGGGCTTAGGTCATCCCGCAAGTACTACTTGAAAGCTGAAAAGGAAGAATGAAAGAGATGTGGAAGAAAAGCGGAGAGATGAGCCCAATCCAGCACGAAAGAGCTGGAAGAAAAGAGGCTTTGTGGTGCATGATAAAAGAGAAAAAAAACCAGTTGAATTTAGCAGAAGTCTCATGGAATTATATAGCAAAGATGGTGGCCATACTTTTGTTGGCAATTGTCAGAAACGAGACAGTTGAAGCTGAAGAAGGAGGGCAAAAAAAGACGGAAAAGGAAATAACAACAATGATAAAGCAGAATGACGATAAAAACAAAAAGAAAGAAAGAAACCAGATGCTAATATTGAGGTAGAAGAAAAAAGATATAAAAAGAGGAAGTAGAGAAGAAAACAGATAAATGTATAAATGAAAAGAAGAAAGGCAGGAAAAGAGAGCAATGAGACGGAAGTAGACGCTAATGAGGAAGAGGAGAAAGAAGAAGAGAATTAGGAGGAGAATTTTGAAAAGGTTACCTTACTGTAACTGCATATGTAAACCCTTGCAATCCATCAATACAGTGTGCTGCTGATAAAACCCATTTTGATGAAATAAGAGCTCCACTACAAAGGTGTCTGCCATTCAGCTTTATAACAGCTTGCCAGGGTGATGATCCTTTTTTCGCAATGTTGCTATCTGTATTGAAGTTAACTTGAGAAACCCCGCACGAGGCTATAAATATAAAACAATTGCTAAAAATTTTAGCAATATTTGCAATTATTTATTAGCGTGTCATTGAATATAACCAGGACTTGTACCTTTTTTCTTTTTACCAAACAAGATAAACTACAACTACAGAAGCAAAGACCAAGGCCTATTCCAGTTCTCACTCAATACGGGAAAGCAGAAAATCAGATAGTTCCCATTGTAGTTGAGAGCTAGATGATAACCTGCAAACGTGAATAATCTTACTTAGTCTACTGCAAATACATTGTCATATCTGAATCAATGTTGTTTTCTTTCTGACGGTTCTAACATAACGATAAAACTCTAAATGCAAGCATGATTCACTCACGTTCTGAGGAGCATAAATTTCTGCAGGTTCCTTTACAATTTTCTTGCAGCCATTCCCGATTCCATGAATATGAGCAAAGTAGTTTATAGATGAAACAAAACGAGCTCTTGTTTATACATTCTGCAAAAACGAATCAATTCAGCGTACATGAAAACCATCAGAGCTCGGTAGAAACCGACAAAATGAGGTATGGTTTCAAAAAATTGAAACTTCAGTGAAAAGCTACTTCGCAAAAGCAATCAGCTCGAAACTATCTCAAATTTAGGTGGAGAGGTAAGGCTGTTTTTTCTATAATGGCAGGTTTGCTATAGCTGCATACCTTCGCACGCCACAAAAGCTGACGTGACAACCAACACGATGAAAATGCACTTCATTTTAAACTTGCTCCACAAGTAAATCCAGCAGCAAAGCTATGATCAGTTGAGCTTGTGTTACCTTTGAAAACAACAGAAAACTAAATCGTCAACAAAACAGAAAGCTGAATAAACTCAACCAGTAAACGTATTAGCTAGTGCAAGAAGGCGTCTGAGAATAGGCCAAGAGCCAGTCATTCCGTCTTTCTCGTGTTTACTATTCGACATATTTACTTTCCCTACTTCCATTATGTTAAAGGGATGGTGCTGGGAATGTTTAGATTGGGGGCTGGCTATTCCTACGAAGTCCAGTATAGGTAATAGGGTATTAGAGCTGCTATAACTCCTAGAAAAGAGTTCACAATCATCTGACTAGGGAATGACATATTTCAACGAAAGAGTTGTAGCCCATAACCCCCTTGCGACATTTTTGCTGCATTGCTCTGCACAATTCTAGAGGGAAAGCGCAATAGCTTTTCATACTTAATGTCATACAAAATGTAAGTGCAGCCCAGTAGGATTAATTTGCATAACGTTCACATTCAAGCTGTGCAAATCAAAGTGAGAACAGTTAAAGCATCTTGACACAGGCATAGAAAGTACACTTTTTTCGTCAATTTGAAAGAAGGAAAAGTCGACGGAAATCAGCATGTTTGAAGTTTGATTCTTTGCCTCAGTACTTGAATCAATTTCGCTATAAAAACTTTAGGCATCTGCTGCCCATTGCCACTGAAGCTCATGCAAATCAGGTGAAGCAGTGGTACAGTACAGAAACTCTAGCAATGGGACTGTTTATAGGAAATATATGAGCCATCTTTTTGAACACGTCTATTTTTGTATTTATGACAATAATTTGCTTTTCACTGGCGTGAATGTGAAAATATTGAAGGAAAGAGAAAGGCAACATAGGTTGTAGCAATCATCTACCAAATTTTTGCTTACCGGCTACATAGCTAGAGTTTCCTGAATGGGGATGTTATTTCGAGATCTCGGGATTTCTGAACCTAATGTCTAGTACCTGTTAGCTATTATGTATGTAGCGGCTGTTACGACCGTTACAAGATGGCGGAATTGCTGAAAAGCCGGCGATAGAAGTGACTAATCTATCAATTTCTGACCACAAGTATAGTCAAACCGAGTCAGGTAAAGCCATCTCATAAACGAGCACAAAGTGTAGATCACCCACAAGTGCAAAGAGACCCACCATCAACATCGGAACACTAAATTTAAGGGGTTTAAACAACGATTTCAAGAAATGCCAACTTGCAAATGAGATGAAAAGATACACACTACAAATTTTAGCCCTTCAAGAAACCAAAATAAATGAAGATGGAATCATTGACATCGAAACCACAGATGGTAAATATAAATATGACCTGATGTACGTAAGCAGCAAACATCATGGCGTAGGAATAGTAGCAGATAAGGACATCAAAGCAGAATACAAGGTAATATCAGATAGAATATGTGCAGCCACTTTCAAAATAGAGCAGAGAACAGCCATTTTTGTATCCACCTTGCCCCCACACTAGAACAGACACAGAAAAACCCCCAAAACACAGAGAAATTCTATGAAGATCTAGAAGGCATTATCAATGCCACTAGCCGCAGGCACATATTCACAATAGCAAGAGATCTGAACGCAAAACAGATACAGGCCACATAGATTACCCAGATAACATAGGAAGATATGGAAAAGGCGAGATCAACCAAAATGGACGATACCTGGCAGAGATGCTACACAGAACAGATATGTACCTAACAAATACTACTTTCAAGCACAAAATGTCGCATAGAACCACATGGGAAGCCCCCCCCCCCAGGAAGTGAAACACACAGAGACAAAGACGGAAAGATCAGGAGAAATCCATACAGAAACCAAATCAACTACATAATAGGCAGAAATTCCCAGAAAATATTCGACCAAGACTCCAGATCATATAGTGGCATTGAGACACCAACAGACCACCGACTAGTCAAGGCAACAATGAAGATAGAATGGTATAGAATCAAACCAGCAATGAAGACCACAAAACTTAACCTAGATGATCTAAGGAACCCAGAAACACAGAGGAGGTATAAAGAAGCAGTCAAAAATAGACTGGAAAACATGACAGCAACAACAGCACAAGAGAAATGGACATCAATACAGAAGGCATGCAAAGAAGCAGCAGAAAGCACACTTGAGAAGACAGTAAGAACCCAGAAAATAGAAAATGATGAAACATAGATTACCAGAGAAAACACATGATGAAATCCTCATAGAAGATGTAAGATTAAGAATAAGAATCGGAACAAAAATCTCAGAACCCTTCATCACCAACATTGGAGTGCCCCAGGGAGACTGCCTCAGCCCCATTTTCTTCATAATTTACCTAGCTGAAGCCCTACAAGACACTAGAGAATTATTCCTACAGCAACATCTAGAAGACCACACTTACTGCCAGCAAATAATCACAGAGTACACACAAGATCAACAATATGCAGACGACATTGGATATGCGACAACATCAGAAGAAAAGAAGGAAAAGATCAAAAGCCAAGTACCATCCAAACTAAAAGATAGAAATCTAATTGTAAATAACAGCAAAACAGAAGAATATGAAGTGCACAGGGAAGGAAGTGATGACTGGCATAAGTGCAAATACCTAGGGAGCCATCTACACATAGAAAGCGACATAAAGAGAAGGAAAATACTTGCCCAGTCTGCTTACAACAAATTGAAGGACACCTTTGAGAGCAAGAAGGTATCAGTAGCAACCAAGAACAGACTACTGACAAGCCATGTACAGAGCATCTTCCTATATAACAGTGAACTGTGGACAATAACGCAGAAGGTAGAGAGTGTAATAGACGTCTTTCAAAGAAACCTGCTTAGACAAATATTGAATATAGAGTGGCCAAAGAAGATCTCAAACGAAAAGTTGTACCAAATCATGAAGCAGAAACCATGGAGCATAGATGTAAAAAGAAGAAGACTGAATTGGTATAGGCATATGGCTAGATTACCAGAGAAAACACCAGCAAAGAGGGCCCTAAGAGAATTCCAGAGATATGTGAGAAAGCCAAGAGGAAGGACGAAGACAACATGGGTTGAAACTGTAGAAAAAGACATGAACAGAGTAAAGGTAGTGGTTTTAGATGTTGGTGGGAAAAAGAGACAGGCAGATTTAGAAATGATGGCACAAAATAAAAGTACATGGCTAAACCTGACTCGGCGCGCTATGTCTTCATAGGAGATGGAGAAGCTTACTAGAGAGAGAGAGAGAGAGAGAGAGAGTGTGTGTGTGTGTGTGTGTTAGCTCCCCCCGAGACCTTGAAATACCGGGTTGTCGTCCGGCGAAAGATAGTCTGTCTCATATGTAGGGGGGGGGCTCTTTAGCCTTGGTTCACAGCCTCCCTAGAGATTGTGTCTCAACAAAAACACCGATGGTCGTGCAACCTAAAATTCACTTCTCTTATACAAATGTATAATGTTTTCAAAACAAATAACAAGCAACTGCCTTAATGAGGCTGGAACTAGCAGTGGCAAAGGTCTCTCGCACGGCAGGTGTCCTGTGGTAGAGCTGCGCAGGCCCGGTCGTCATCAAGCTACTGCCAGAATTGGATTAATGAAGTAGTGGTCAAGAGAAGAAAATATGTTAGTTATGGAGTGTTTTTATAAAAGTGTGCCAAACCGCATAGGGTACAGAAAGCGAATGTTAGATCTTTGGAAGGAAAAGGGAATGTTCATTGTAACTGAGAAGCGCCTGGTTGATCAATGTAATCAAGTACGAAAAAGAGGTTGGCTAGCAAATCTTGAATTGGAGGAGATTATCAGAGGGAAATAGTATAGGAGCATCCAACAAGAAAAGGAAGGCAATAGAGAGCAATCAAGAAGTAGTGACTATGAAAATAGTATTGGAGTAGACACCATTTACAGCCAGAATCGTGAATCTTCATCTAATCTACAGACAAAAAACAATATTGTTGCACATATGGCAAGCGGTAGAGACAATAACATCAGACAGACGCTATTCATAGTAGGTAGAGCATGTTTAACTGATGATGAAAATAAGCGTATAAGCAAGCATAGCGCTCAAATCTTGATTGGTTACTACATTTGCTCACAACCAAATTCTCCTTGACGTCTCAGCCAATAGAAGGCTGCGATTTCATCAACAAACGGCTTTCGAAGCTAAATTTAGGCCAATTTCACATGTTTTGGAGCGTTTTTACCACCCATACTAAAACAGCTGTGCACGCTCGAGTTTATTTACTTTGGTCGAAATTATACTTGAATCACTAAGCTCATACATTCGGCTCTACGTGTTCATAGCATCAGAGTTGGATCTCGTGGTTTTGACACTCAATGATACAAAACAAAATTAGATCCAGAAAAGTAAACCTACCTAATGCAAGCACTAGCTTTTGTTCCAAATAAATACTATCTATTGATCTATAAACGCAATCTAATTAGTTATACAGATGCCTCTAACTTCGTGAAGAAACACTAATGCCTCCTACCTTTTATTTTCATATTTCTTCCTGAAGCAGCTACCCATACAATAATAGCATCCATACAGCACTATATAGACTATCATTGAGCTGTACATTCGTCTCCAAGCTAAGCTCAATTTGATCATTATGTTCAAGTGGTTTGTCCGACTCTTTTAACCAGAAGAAAACAGTGTTTCGTCCTCTCTGAACGCATTTATTCTAGCGTCAATAATCGCTATTGGAACCACATATTATGGCAGTCACGTAGACGCAAGATAGTAAAAGGACTGGATCCTGGTTACGACTAGACTTTTGGCGGGAATATGTATAGTGAGGAGTTCTGTTGCTTAATGTTTAATTCGAGAAAGCTCAAATAACTGTACTTATTTTTGTAAATAGGATAGGGCTTGTTAAAAAAGCAAATTAAAATAATTTCTAGTAGAAGTGATAGCTTCTATGAAGTAAAGTAGTATGGTTTCCATTATGTCTATTTCAACCACAATGACATTCTAAAGTGTCAGTAATAGAAGGAGCGGATGCACTACAAGGGGGTGTTCGTATCGGCCAATTTGTAATAGAAGGGAAATACAACTACAAGCTCAATAAACTTGAGTATCTTAAGTTGAAGGCTGCAAGATTTATTTTCAACTTACTCAGCAAAATAAAAGAGAACTTATACATTGCAGAACAGGTACCTAGACCAAAAGGAAAGCAGAGAAATTTGACGTACCGAAAGCTGCCATACTTGTTTGGAGATGATATTGTAAGCTCAAAGGTCCTTCCAATAGGATTCCAGTTTGCTGGGAAGGAGCCAGATCCATAAAGGCAGAGGGTAGAAGATTTTATCCAACCATTTACTTGTGGAAAATACCTTTTACCCAACCAAAAGCAAATATGAAAAATTTATCTCACCTCTAAAACAGTTTTATTTATGAGATGTAACTACTTTTTTCCAGTTAGATACACAAGCATTCTATAGATTTCTCTTGTTCTAGTAATTTAATCTTGCTAAGGAATTAAATGTTAATATGCACTTTACAGAGAACTGTGGTATGGAAACTTACAGTATATCAAATAATATTTCAGGAATTATGATCTACAAAATTGTGATAGACTGACAATGGACTCTAAAATCCTACACGGCTGTGACCACTTGTTCCATTTGTCCTGCTTTCCACATGAGCCTGGAATTTGCTCCATTTGCAAGATTGAAATACAGGACGCACTGACTACCTTGTCAGAAACAGCTTCGCTTGCAATAAGGAATATCAATGTTAGGGTGGAGCAGGAAGATGTGCAAGACAGAGAAGAGGAGGATGAAGATGATGACGCTGACGATGGGTACAATCCAAATGAGCATGATGAAGCTAGTCTTGCTGAATCTACTTTTCAATTACAACAGCAAATATTCAGCTGGGGATTTATTAAACATCCATAACTTTCTTATTTCCTTAATACCAGGTGCGCAACTAGGGTGGGTCCTTGGGGTCTGAACCCCCTTGCCTTCTTCAGCAAAAGAACGAATATGCCAATTTTGCAGTGCCCTCTTTATATCAATTGATTAGATGGAAAAGGCATGGTCCTAAAAATTAAACACCCTTTTTAATCGTATAATTACAGTTATTAGTCTCACTCAGATGCCAAACATAAGGCTCCAATTCATGTCAGTAAGGACAGGTGACAGGTGAAAAACGGAGTACCTAGTTGCAGTGGCGTGGTCACGGGGGTATGGTTCATTCATACCCTCTCCCTTTTATAGCCCTGGCCATGCCCCTGTCTGGTTGTGCAACACGTTTCCAAAATTGCACTACCAAAAAGACAAATTTTTATTCATTTCTGCATTTATAAAGATCAGTATGACCAGACGAAATACTAAAATTCAACTAGAAACACAACATATATAGAATATGCCGGGTTTTTTATGGCACAAGTATTTACTATTACTATACATATTCCCGCCAAAGTTCTAGTCGTAACCAGGATCCAGTCCTTTTACTAGAGAGTTTATGATTCACGACGCGCCTAATCAAGACGCGATGAGGAGGTCCGGAGCTAGCGCAATCAATGGAATGCCCTCAACTTATTGGCGCGTTCTCAGGCCTAACAGAACGGTGAAGGTTAAATTGCACGTCGTGTGGAAAACGAAGACTTAATTCAGTATGTATACCCTCCTTGTCTCTCAGAATTTCTATATGCTGCAGTAGAATTTGCGCCTGTAGGATTCATTTTCACGAACTCGTTTCGTTTTTAAGTGAGTTTTCGTTTATTTGTTTATACTTCATTTACAGAAACATGGCTAACTCTCAATCTGAATGTGTACCTGCTGCCAATCCAAAGAAGTCGCAATCGTTTGTTGTGTATTTCATATTTGTTTAGAGATCAAATTTTTCATAATATTATTGAGGCAGATCTACTTGCACTTTAATTCATCTCATTACATTAGAAAATATTTTATTCAACAACATTAGGATGCATCTAACTCTTACATCCTAATTTGTACTATTATGCCTGTATGTTGTGCCGCTTTGAAATTATATTGAAGTGAATTCGATTTTTTGTGCCTACCTCTTTATCAACCTAGGAATCTATTTCCTGGCATATTGAATGCTATAGATATTGTTTTTAATAGGCAAAAGATGAACTGGACATTGAACATGATGTGATGCTCTGTAGGGAGAGTCTTGTCATAGAGCCATTCAGCTTCAGGTATGGGTCAAGGGAGAGAGGACAGGCTTGGGAGAAGATTGCCCACAATTTGAACCAAAGTATATATCCAAAGTTCAATGTAGATCAGAGGGCTATGAGAGATCATTTTTTAAAGCTTGAAAGGGTTTTCAAACGAAAGATTGCAGAAGAAGAGAGAGCAAGTGGTATTAGCCCAGAGAGCACAGAGCTTGATATGGCCATAGAGGAAATAGTGGAAAAGAGCAAGGAAGCAAAAGAGGGCCTGGACAGAAAAAATGAAAAGAAAAATACAGCTGTTGATGCAGAAAGGGAGACAGCTGAGAATGTTAGGAAAAGATCAATGGAGAGATGGAGTGAAACTTCAAAGAGGGAAAATCTGGTTAGAGCAAAGAAAAGACAAAAAATGAATGCAAATTCTGAAGCAGTAGAGTATTTGAGAGAGAAAAGTGCAAAGGAATGTGAACTGAAGGAGAAAGAACTAGAGCTGAAAGAAAAGAAACTATTAATGATGGAAAAAGAACAGCAACATAAATTTGAGTTGGAGAGGAAGGAGCATGATGAAAGAATGAAAAACTTGAAAATGAGGCAAGAGAGAAAAAACAATTTGCTTCTTATCATGCAACAGCAGCTTTTGCAGCAGCAACAATTGGTTGAAGAGATAAAGAAACAAAATCAGCTTATGCTCTCCATAATAAATAAATAAATGAATAGAACTGTTCATACATGTATATTATATATATATATATATATATATATATATATATATATATAT
>OLMO02000003.1:5002479-5016492 GCA_900291935.2 Cassiopea xamachana | reverse complement strand
AACACTAACATATTCTGAAAATGATGTGATAAATGAGATGTTTCAATTGCAATTAGTCCCAAACAACATTTGAGTTATAAAATCAAGCGATGCACCTAAAGTAACAACTTCGCCGTGAATCGCTGAGTACTGCCATCTAAAAAGCACCATAGAAATTGATGCAGTCAATCGCCATTGATTGCTTATGGAAACTGTCTTAATACAAGATCATGTTGCGAGACGCGGCCTATTAGGGCCTAGATGCTTCTCCTCCAATACTCCATTTAATGACACAGGCGAAGAACTTTAACTACCTTCAACAACTTTGATTGCAGTATTGACCAGTGAATTCAGTGATCAGCAAGTATTACTGAAGATTGCGAGTAGTTTAATCGAGATCTTTTGTACTAGCATGCTCGGAGAGAACGTCCCTGGTATGTTTACATTTCAGAGCTGTTGTGGTCGTTGTTGTTGTTGTACCAGGGAGGGCAAAATGTGTTTTGCCCAAATTTCGTCAATTTCAGCCAATCGGCTACTTCTTTTTTCGGCATTGGGCTTTTGATCCTTGCTATTGCGCATGTCAGGTAGCCAATTCCAAGGGCAGAATCTAGTTTGCCCAGAAAATTACATCATTTTTTCAATGCTTACGTACGAGGCTCAAGTCAACACAATGAGAAGTAATCGAATCTCGCGCCCCTGAATGCCTGGTGAACCATGCTAGTATATAACACTTTATATTTTTCTCACTGTTATAGCTTAATTGTACAGTTTTTTCTTTTCATTTATTTTTCGGTGGGGGGGCATTGCCCATAGTGCCCATTAGCACGAGCCGCCACTGGACCTTTCGTTTAATATTGTTTGCTATCGTTTGGGATATTTTTCACTTTTGTTTTACTTGTTTTAACTAAAATACGTAGAAAAAGTTATAGGAAAAATTACTATTAGACTAATAGTACTAATAGTGCTCTCCGCCGCCTCTGGTTTATGTTATGTTTAGTTTATGACGCAACATCGTGCGTGAAGAAACAAAAATCGTTCTGCGCGTGCGTTTACGATGCAAGAATTGTTCATTTGATTGGTCGAACAACAGATCACAAGCTTTGTTTAAAACAATAGACCATCGCTCTCATCTCCACAACAATTCGCGGGGGTCAAATTCAATTTATGGCGGTTGACAAGATTGACTATCGTCTTTTCATCAGTACACGCAACCAATAAATACAGAAAAAATTGACAGTAAACGTGATCCAAACATGTTGAAACATAAGCCTTGTACCCAATATAAGTATAAGAAAGCAAAAACTACTTTAAAGAGTAATAACCAAATTAATTAAGTGCTGTGAAACGAGAGCTGTGTACATAAACGTCTGAACGTCACTGCTTAACCGATGATAATAATACCGCGTGGCTGTGAAAGTGTAGATTCCAAGGAATTTTGAGGACAGCAATTGTCTTGACGAGAACAGCTTTTTAGAAACAAGAAAATAGTCAGAAACCCCAACCTGGTTATTATATTATATTCTGGCACTGTGGACCAGTTCTAGCGAGCCGGCTCCAACCGGCTGAAAAGATCTGCGAATGTAGAAGGCCTATGTAAGGGTGAGTTTACTTTTCCGTGTTTTGGTAGTGTAGTTGACCTTAATTGGTCACCATTAGTTTGTGTTTCAGGCGGAATGCAACAATCGTATCACATAATTTTGCCAAGGGCTTGGGTTGGGTTAGTACAGGTGAAGGGAAGAACATTTTTGTTCCAAATTCTTACACAGCTTGGTGAGTATTTTCGTTTGATGTATAAATTGTTTGGAAAGTGCTTGATGACTAGTCTTGACATCCGCCGGCCATGACACCCACCCTCTGTGATTTTGCTCATTCTTTGTCTGTTTGCACAAAAATGTATTCGACTCTGAATTTTGCCCACATTTTGACTGAAAATGCAAGTTGGCGGCCAGTTTGATTTGCACTAAAAGTTACATCATCATAGTCTCCTTATTTATTCCAAGACCCTGCACCCAAAATATCAAGATATACGTTATCTAGGCTTTGATATTATATATATTGCAAACGGGAGTAAAAAATATTGCATTCCACAAAATTAACAAAAAAATTCAAACAAGGAGTGCTCAATTTTTTGTAGTCAAAGATAAGTCTGTAAAGCTAGGGTGGAAAAAGAAGCTCAAGATGTGCCCTTGCCATTAAGCATCAGTAGTAAGCAGTAATAGTCTCTAGCTTCTATCATTGATTAAGTATTATAGACCTCCTTTTTGTAGTTCCCTCATTTTTGAGACTTTCTTGAAGAGGAAGCACAAATGGGCAACAAGAAATTTCCAATAGCCAACATATTGTGAAGAACTGTTTCCAAAACACATTTTCAACTGAAACAAACAACAAGGAGTAAGAACTAGTTATCTAATCAGAAAAGATGAAGTATGAGCACCAGTCCATCTTTGCGGATACTTTAATAAGCTCCTATCGTAGTCTTAAGTCATGGTCATTTTCCTTTAATATCCATTTGCCAAATCTTCCCTGAGAGTATTGTATTTGAATTTCATCACCATAGCTTCTACATAGAACAGTTACATGAAAACCTTTGAAAAAGCCAGAAACAACTTTAACATAATCTCCATATTTTAGTGATTGAGGTACAGTCATATTAACATCATCATCACTGATAGCATTTTCATTGTGATGTCATTATCACTTCCATCAGTAAGTTCATCCTCATAATCAGATTCCTTATCTTTGCTGCTATCTGATATATCTAAGCCATCAAACACATTTGTGAGCTTTCACTTGGTATTAGGGTCATTCCATGTCAAATCAGTACAGTCCACCATATCAGAATTTGTTCATTTTTGGTACACATGAACATATCCAGGAGGTATGAAAATTCTCCAAATTTCAGCCCAATATCATTGTTGGTTCCAGACTTACAGCATTTTGAAGTTGGCATTTTCTGAGGCAAACATGTCTTTGCGGCCGCCAGTTTTACCACACTTGTTCATATAAAGTTAAATCTAAATTTTGACAGAGTCATCCAATTCATCTGAAATTGTAAAGACAAAGGTAAGTGAAGATGCTAATGTTAAATATGCTATCAGTTTATTGTTGCATGGTCACTAAAGGTGACATTTCCTGTCATTGTTTGTAGTACATTTATTGGGCATATTATGTCTGAAATAGGTACCCAGCGAGTTTCCATTTGTCTTGGCAAATGAAAATTTCTTGTAGGGCCTGGCAGGTAAAGAAAATTGACTTTGCAGTCTTACTCATTGGTATTCATCTCCATGACTATGCCAATCCACCATAAATTTTGTATATAGAGGCAATGAATTCCTGTCTTTTTGGGCAATAGCTAGCTAATGGGGTTTGTTCACAGAATGGAAACTCTTCTGCAAACTCTTGATCTTCTGATATTCACTTGAATCGTATGCAATTAGACTTATCCAGTTGAAAGAAATGAAAGCTCCTGGTTCCTGGAATAGTTCTTCCAGCAGCAAATCTATTTGTTAATTCTTTCTGGGCTACAACCATCTGTTCCTCTGTAATAAAATAAAGCTTTATGTCTTCCATCTCTCCCTTGCAAAAATTAAAAATATCATGAACATTCAAAATTTGATCTGATGCTGGTCTTTGCAAACATTCATTTGCTGTTAGACGGTTTACCGTACCACCAATTCAATTGCAAACAGATTTCCCATGGCTAGTTGCAAAAACACTCACACTTGCCTGCAACTTGAAATCGTCCTCAGGGTGGCATAAATTAAGCATGTTTTTATAGTTTTTGTGCCAGCCTGGAAGACACTCTATTCATTTCTTCACAAATGTCTTGACGATGTCCGTTGATATCTTTTGCCCACCTTTGATGTGCTTCTTATTGATCTTAAATGGATCACAACATTTCTTGAACCTGTTTTCAAAGGCAAACCCCAGCTTTGCCTCATGATGAATGCAAATACTTCTGATGCTTTTGTATTTCAAGGCAGATCTATATAGCAGTAGATCTGGTGTTTCAGACTCGATACTGCTTTACGGTCTTATTCCACTCTTACGAACATAATGAAGCTTATTAGAGTCTTCATCTAAGTGAATGCCAAAGTCACTTTTCAGACCCAATTTCCATATCCTCCATTCGAGTTATGAGTGAGCTTCTTACATAGCAAGAATGAAATGGGAGTTTTCTACTGCACAACTTCAATTCCGTCTTTCTTTCCTAAACACTTAATCATAGTTAAACTCAATTTCCTATATAGCTATGCAAAGAGGTGCAAAGTGTATAGTCTCTCTATAGCATAAGGAATGCATTCATAGCTGTTTCCTTTCATTTTTTTCGGAGGAAATCAAAGATATTCAACAAATATATAACAGAGGCAAACACTTGAATCACAATGATTGTTGCTATTAAAATTTCAAGCTTTTCTAATGTATATGCTAAGTGAAAACCTTCAATAGACCCTTTGTCGACACTACTTTAAATTATGCAGAATGTGGTAGAACCCGCCCTCCCCAAATGAATAAAAGGGGGCCCACCATCACCCCAGACCCTCCTCCTCTACAAACGTGGTAGTATAGATGGAAAAATAAAGCCATATGTATACAAATCACCTATTGAAGTCAAATACCACCATTTAATGATACTCAGTAATCATAATCATAATGCAAAAAGTAATTGAAATGAGCATCTTTAAATTAAATGATGCAGTCAGGTTGTTTGCCAGATTTTAAGGTTTCTAGATGTGCTGATTTTGAATATGACTCCAGAATCTTTCTATCACATCATCTACATCTTCATTTTGGGGGTCAAATTTCCAATTTTTGGGAAATTGATTTTCAGGCTTCACACCCACAAATGTCACCTTTAATGACCATGCAACAATAAACTGATAGCATATTTAACATTAGCATCTTCACTTACCTTTGTGTTTACAATTTCAGATGAATTGGATGACTCTATCAAAATTTTAGATTTAACTTCATATGAACAAGTGTGGTAAAACTGGCGGCCGCAAAGACATGTTTGCCTCAGAAAATGCCAACTTCAAAATGCTGTAATTCTGGAACCAACAATGATATTGGGCTGAAATTTGGAGAATTTTCATACCTCTTGGATATGTTCATGTGTACCAAAAATGAACAAATTCTGAGATGATGGGTTACAAAATTGAAATTTATGTACTGGTTTGAGATGGAATGACCCATTACATTTATGCTTTGATTGCCACATCAGGGAGGTCATGGTTGACTTTGACCCATCTTCACCCTAGCATGTAGACTTTCTGCAGACTGACTTTAGTATGCTATAGCATGACTTGCATTTCTTAATCTCTAAGCAGTGCATGTGCTTTTTTCACATTGACAATAATTCAGGCATCTTTAATATGTTTCTTTGTCATTCTGCCTCTTCTCCTCTATTAACTTCTTTTTCTCTTCCTTTTTGTTTTTTGAATTAATAATGATTTGCAATGCTGTAATGATGTCTTGTGCTGCCATAGACCCAGAAACTTTTGTAATCCTAGTTTTCCTTTTTGATTCTTGTTGGACAACCTTTTACATAAAAAATACCTGCAACTTCAAAGTTTATACTCTCATCTGAGATTTCATGCAGCTTTTTCATTGCCTCTCCATATTTGTACCTGTATTAATCTCTGGATCCATGGCAAATACTGTTAGGAGACCAGACCTTAAAAGAATTTGGTGAAGATGAACAAACTTGGTTGTTGTTCTAATTTGTTTATGATAACAAAAGTAATACATATGCTTATGAACCTTCCACTTTTTAATTGTGCTTATCACTTGTTTCTAAGTAACACTTATTACTTAGTACTTATTACTTAGTACTTAGTCCTTCTGGGGCATATTTGGGCATCGGGCTGACAACATTCTCCACTGACTTCTATCTTGAGCTTCATCCTCAATGGTATCCCAACTTTTTCCAAGCCTCTTTAGATCTTCCTGAAAGGTTCTTCTCCAAGTAGACCTTGGTTTTACTTCCTTTCTTTTCCTGGTATTTGGTCTCCATCTAAATGTTATCTTGGGGGGTCTTTGATCTGGCAGGGGAAGAACTTGCCCAGCCATTTTCAGTCTCCTTTCTGTTACAATATCTTGTATCTGTGGTGATTGTGCATGTTTTAGAACTTCTTCATTTGTGACATGATTGAGATAGGATATCTTCATGATCTTTCTTAGACATCTTTGGTGGAAGGTATTTAATTTCCTAGCTATTGCCCCAGTTTGTCTCCATGTTTCGATTACATATAACGCTGTTGGCAGAACTATGGTTCTGTACAGCTGGGGCTTGATTTTCAAGTCAATTGTGTTGCTTGTCCAGCTTTTCCGCATTTGTTGAGATACTGCCGCTGCTGTGCCTACCCATATTCTTACATTGTCTCATGTTCCACCATCTTTTGCAAGGACACTTCCTAGGTATAGAGAACTGCCCATATCCTCAACTGTTCTTCTTCCAACTGAATTTCATTCAATCATACCAATTTTATCACTTAGGTCATCTCATGCCTTATCCGTAATCCCACTTTTCTGGCTATCTCTGCTAGACTGTCCATGAGTTGTTGTAGCCCTTCTTTGTGGTTTGCCATTAGTGCAATATCATCAGCAAAGTACAAATCTGTGAAAAGTTTTGGTTTGTGTTCTCTACATTTTGGGCATATCTATTTCCTGTTGTACTGTTTGATTGTGATGTCTCCATATGTAGAATTGTACCCATTGTTTGCAGTCGTTGCTTTGGTATGAGTAACTTCTGCAATGAATGTTATGTTGCATACCGCATGTGGAAATTGCCTTTTCTGTTGAGTATTAGGATGATTTTGGTCCTGCCATCAAATTCCTTGCTTCAAGTTGCCAACACCTTTTCTCATGATGAAATCAACCACCAACAGGAACAGGAAAGGTGACAGGATACATCCTTGCCTTACCCCAGTTTCATTTTCAAAATACTCAGTGTTTCCTTCTTCCAACTTTACATAGTAGCTACCATTTGTATTAATTTTGTTTTAAAAATTTTGACAAAGGAAGGTGGTATACCATAAATGGCTACAATTTTCCATAGAGGTTGCCTGTGCACAGAGTCAAATCTTTTTTAATGTCCACAAAAATTATTTGGAGTTCTTGTTGAAATTCCACACACTGCGTAATTATGTTCCTCAAAGTAAATATTTGTTCACAACATGACCTGCCTTTTCTGAATCCCACTTGTTGTTCTCTAAGATTTTCATCCACTGCCTCTTTCAGCCTTTCCAAGAGTACAATACTTAGAACTGTGCCATTCACCTAGAGGGATGTTATTCCTCTCCAGTTGTTGCAGTCTGTTAAATTTCCCTTTGTGGACAGTTTCACAATTGTCCCCTTTCTCCAACCTTCAGGTATTTGTTGTTCTTTCCAACAGCAGTTTATCAGCTTTGTCAACCCTCTAGAAACTACATTTCCACAATGTTTCAAAAGTTCATCTGTTATTTGATCAGCTCCTGCTGCATTGTTATTTTTATGCTTCCTTATGGCTCGTTTAGCTTCATCTTCTGTGATAGTATCTTCATTAACATCTAGCTGTTCTAGCATGATCTCATTTACAAAGTTGAACAATTCTGTTGGGCTGGGTTAGTTTATCACTTCCTTGAAGCGTTCCACTCAACCTTTGCTCGGCTGCTCTGTTCTTGTGAGTACCATCCCATCTTTGCTTTTTAGGGGAACTGCAGATAAACCCCAGGTTCCTGTCAGGTCCCTCACAGTCTTGTAAAGTGTTTTAGTGTCAATTTTTTTACTGCTTCCTGTGCCTCATCGCCCTTTTGTTGGAACCATTCCAGTCTGTCTCTTCTGCAGCTCTTTTTCACCACTTTGTCTGTAAGGTGATATCATTGTTTAAGTCTAACACAGTTTTGAGATGTATCTGCCCATTGCAAGTCTTGTTTAAGTTTCTTCCTTTCATCTATTAAATTCCATATTCTGTCTTGTATCTACATTTCAGACTTTTTCCCTCTTCTTCTCCCAATTTGCCCTTCTGCTGTACAGATCATTGCATCTTTGAACATCTTCCATTGTTCTTGGAAAGTGTCAACCTGTAGAAGTGGTTCACATTTATTTTTTAGTTGTTCTTGAAATTCTGTTGATTTCAAAATCATTTTAAAACAGGCAACCTGTATCCAGTTGTGCTAAAGAAATGAAACAGAAGGCAGTATACTTTATAAAGAGAATTATCCTTTTGTCTCAGAAATCATCATGTGGATTATAAGTACAGTTATAATTTCTATGTGATTTCTGTTTAATTCACTTCGTATTTATATTGCTTTTGTAACTTCTGTTGTACCTTCTTTTGAAGTTTTCATTGAACATTATTGTGAAGTGGATTGGGGGATGAAAGATGAAGCCCAAGAGGTATGTTGTTATTTAATGCTATGAATCAGGATAAACATCAGTACCTCATGAATGTATAATGAGTACCTCATATTCCTCAAGTTTTCAATTTGAAGAATACGTAAGAAGGCTTATGAGAGACCTTTGATTTATGTGTAAACAATAAAAAAGCAGAGGGAAAGTGAGTGCCAGCAATGTAGGTCATTTGGGAACCTGGTCTCTACTGCTAAGTGGTAATAATGTGATATTGAGTAGTGGAATAGATGAAAAGTAATTAAAAGAGAAAGCATTTGCGACCTAGTATTTGAGACCTATCACTTTGGAAAGTGTTCAAACTGTTTGATGCTTGATATGTAGTCATGCATGCTTTTAAGCTGGATGATAGTGGGTAAGATTTCTGAAAACTCATACAAAGATCCCCAAATTGACAAATATGTTTTGAGTCCAATATTTCTCGAGTATTACACAAGTTGATATGGTGCTTTGAGAGAGATTGACGTAGAAGGCGAATTTCTTGATTCCCCTTGTTGGGGATACGTGCAGTGGAAGTTGAGAGTCACAAGTCAGAGCTAGTGCCATGCAAAATTCACAGGATTCATATAGTCTGGAAAGTCAGAGAGAAAAATGTCAATTTTTGGATACGTCAGAGAAATTTCAGGGAATGTTTTTCTGAAAACTTAAAGCTTAAGGAAGTCAGGGTATGTTTTTGAACAAATTCTGCGACAATGTTTCATACGCTCTATTTCTTCAAGCGTACTGATGTAGGCCATCAAAGTTTTAATGTCATGCTTCACTCTTATTACAATGTGTGTTATGTTTATGTCTAACACCAAGACAATCCTTGTTTGCCATGGTACGTGTTTACAGACCCATATATACTGGGGGCAGGGAAGAATTATCCTCCAATATGGCTCTGAGATTAGATATAGAAGTAGTCTGCACCAGTGTCAGAATATCTAGGGGGTAGAGAGTGGCTGCCACGAGGTAACTTCAGGCTTGGAAAACTGTGACAGAGATTCATTGGTAGTGGGGCGCAGGGTAGTGGGGTAAAACAGTAGATCAGTTAGTTACACTTTCCTATTCCTGATGGTAAACATGGAATGTAATTTCATAACAACCAGAAGGAGAAGAGGCAAAGAAGAGATGAAGAGGGGCACTGGGAGCAATAAGTAAAAGCGTACAAACTAGTGTGTTGACATGGTAGTGCATTGGTGTACAGGCATAGGAGAGCAAAAATGTAGAGCCACTATTCCCAGTAGCGTACAGGCAGTTTTGGTAAATAGGCATGGTCAGTGTAGCTTCTTTTTTGCTTTAAATCATCAGAATTTAATGGAAGCAAGTTAGGGCGTCAGTTTTTCCTTCTCAACATAAAAAACAATGACAGGGTTCATACTAAGCCTGGAAAACAGGGGAAATTGGCCATTTTAACGAAAAGTCAGGGAAAACCAGAAATACTTAGGGTGTTTTGTATAAATTGTGTCCAAGTCAGGGAAAAGTAAAGGAAAACAGAGTTTTAGTCCATATATTATTTATATCATCTCTTTTCATAGTTAGTCTCAAAGTGGTTGTTCTATTTGTTGTCCGTAAATGTGAGCTGTATCACGTTGCATAGCAAGTTCCTATACATTACCTATCTATTCGGCTTCATTTTCCTTACCTAACTTTGCAGATATATTAATTAGAGGTCAGGGAAAAAGTGGGTGCTTGTAACTATCAGTTAGGGGAAAGTCAGGGAATAGCCAGGGAATTTTGATTGACATGTTGGGTATGAATCCTGAATGATTAAAGTAATTAGTATCCTATTTTGCAGAAGCGTGTTTTCCGACATTCTAAAGGGTGAGACCTTTTAACTTTGTGGGTATCAAAATTCCACCTTCCCTCTTGGTGTATATGGGTTTATTGATACGTTTTCAAGATAGATCCTTTCACTGAAAGTTATGATTTGCAATTCAGAGCCAAGAGTAATTGGAAAATAGTATTTTAATCTTTTGTACGAATTGAAACTGATGCCTATCTTTTTAAGATGTGACAAAGGGACAGAAACAGGGAAAATGGCATCTATCCTATCCATTGTTACCTGATGTCTACTGAACAGAGTATGTTGGATGATCCTGTGGAGTCTATTGCTTTTGGACCAAGTAAAACTAATAAAATAGAATGGTGGTGGCGGGATCTTCATGTTAGAGTAGAAAAATATTTTAAAGAGCAACTCAGGGAACTTTTAGATGCGAATGAACATGATCCCAGTGGCTGACAGAGAGTCAATTCGATTGATAATTGGGCTACCACAATTCTAAATACGTGTCCCAGAATGGATTTAAACCCCAATGCACTGGCCGGATACTCTCCAAATTACCCTACCATGCCAAAGAGGTCCAATGTCAAGATATTTCATTTTGATACAAACCAATACGGAGCCCGGAGAAATTGGTAGATGTATATTGTATAGGAGTAGTTGAATTAAAGGTTTTGTGCAAACATACATGTATTCTGTTCTTGTGGGCGCGAGTGCATGGGTACTTTGTCTTGATCTGCAGTGCTATGGAAAGGAGTTAGATTTGTATTGGATTATCATTTATCTAAGTAGACCTAAAGTGAATAAGGAAGTAGAAGATTTGCAACGTGAAATCAAGGGATTTGCTTCATCGTTAAATCGTGGTGGACTTTATATTGTTTGCGAAAAGTTGAAAATTGACAAATCAGACTTAAAGGGGAAGTCTCGCTTTGCCACTGTGAGTCTTGACAAGAGATATGGAGAACATAGTTAAGCAACTGAATGACACTTAAAAGGTAGCATTTTTGACACAAACAATGAACATGATTAATCCAAAAGCAGAAGATGCTAAAACCGCAAATGGACGTTCGATTCAGACCAGGAAGCAAGACTGGAAATAGAACAGGAAGCCTTTAGCCTGTAGAAAGACAAAGAAGCTCACATGAAACAATGGAATCACATATTAGCACAGGAGCAAATAAGGCTCCATTGCCACTGATCCAGATATTTGTGAATACGGAGAAAAATTTGTTGAAATTGGCCTTGAATTTCTACTGAAACGAGGAAATATGGAGATTTTGGAATACACTTTTTGCAGTAGGCACAAGCCAAGGAAGAAAGAGGATAATACCCAAGGAAACCAAATTTAATTATATTTTTACCATTTGTTGACTCACTACTTTTATCCAGACTTGCGCTATTTTGCTTTTGCAGATCAATCCTCGACAAAGGAAAGAGGACTAAGCGAGGACAAAGGAAACAGCGAGGACAAAGGAAAAAGCGAAGAAGGGTCAAGGACAGCAGACATAATTATAAGAACTACTTCAACAGGGTAGCGTTACATATGCCATCTAGATTAAGTTACTTCAAGAATAGAAACACCGATGAGGCTGGGATCCATGAAATTACCAGTAAGTTGGTTTTGTCAGTATTTTTGCATACATATTTTCCTCTTCAAATTTCGTGGGCTTTTTATAAGTATAAAAACAAATATGCTTGTGTTTTGCCCCTCTTTGGGAATGTTAGATAAGTAAAGATTTCCAAATGAAAGAGGTAATTTTAGCAGTGACATAATTTTTCNCATTATTTTGCTTGAAATGGCTTTCTGGGAAATTTAATGTTAAAATCATAACTTTATATAAAAATAGTGCGTGGATGGCAACGTTATGTGCCTGGGCCTTGCCAAGTAATCACTTCAAATTTGCATTTTCCCAATGCAAATGCAATATACCAATGATTTGGTCATATGGTATGTGACCAGAGCTCAANATAGTTTTTGCAAGCGGGTGAGATCGGCTTGCAGGCACAAAATGCTATGCTTCAATTTCTGCACAAAATTTTGATCCAATTTTGCATCTGACCATCATTTTGCATCATGAGATATAACCATTTTCATTCTTCCTTTCTTTTATGCATCTCTTTTAACTCTTGTTTTAGAACGTTTCGAAAGACTTTCATTGGGCGTAAAAGAAGTATGTTTTTGTATTTTTGAATTTACATAATATGTTAGAATTAAGAAGACATGTATTATTTATAGTAGGTATGCATCAAACAGTTTCTATTTTAGTTTTGAACATTTTCTTGTGCAAGTTTGTTCCGCGATCATTATGCTGCAAACCATATGCCATAAATACTATGAAAGAAGTAGCGAGCCCTCAAAGTTCGCTATTTCAGCATTTCAATCTCGAAATCGAGCTCTTAATTGTAAAATTATATCCAGGACTTGACACAGCTTAGCAATTGCTGCCGTGGCGTTCAAAAGCTACTTGTGCAAATTTTGTGTAAGGCAGTACAGCATTTGTTGCCTCCCAAATGGTGGATGCTACCATATCTGACAGTACACAGGAGGAGAATCTATTCATAAGGCCTCTACTTGAATGTAAAGATAGGACAAGGTACGCAAGTGATCGTCTTATTGAAAGTATCGGATAACAATGATTGAATTCCTTAAGTTTTCCAGTTCCAGCAACTTATAAGCATAATTTTGTGCAGCCTCTCCTATTTCCCCCTATTTGCTAATTCGCTTATTTTTACCATTTGTTGACTCACTACATTTATCCAGAAATGTACTTTTTTCTTTTGCAGGGAAATCCACGAAAAAGGAAAGGGAACTGGCCTGAGCCAGAAGAAAGGAAACAGCCAAAAATGGACGAAGATCAGAAGTTTGTGAGTACACTTATACGATTATATAGTTCACAGGATAGCCTTGTATTCTTAAAGAAATGATTCGATCACTAACTGGTTTATAACCGAGAACAGTCCCTACTACCTTTCTATTCAGGATTATTGCTACTCGATTTTCCTTGAAGTTCTCATTGCCAGAATAATATACTGTGTATTCGTCCGAACTGAAGAAGCCAATGCTTTTCCACCTCAATTCACTAATGCCTAAAGTCAATTCTCATTCTTTCTTTTTTTAACTTTGCAATATCTAATTTCCTTTGACTCATTTGTTTTTAAAAATTTCCTTTTTAATTCTCTATAATAACATAATTTTAATTTTAATTAAATTTTTAATACAAATTTCAAAATTCTCTCCAACCACTTGCCTATAGACCACTTTTTCATAGTCTCTCTTGTAATTTGCAGTAGTGACTAGAATAGAATGTGTTTTATGCTAATTCCAACCAGTTGCTTTATTGGAGCAGTTTGTTGCTTTCTTGCAGTATGCAGAATCCAAGGAAGAGGATAATACCCAAGGAAACCAAATTTAAGTATATCTTTACCAGTTGTTGACTCACTACTTTTATCCAGAATTGTGCTTTTGTACTTTTGCAGGAAGAAACAGGAAAAGGGAAAGAGCCAGGTGAAAGCAATGAGACACAAATTGTCGAGGGGGGCAGACATGATGAAGAGTGCAGGGTAGCTGTACCTTCGTTATCTGTACAAAACCACTTGAAAACGGTAGCTGTTCCTTCGTCATATGTATCAAAGCTCTTGGACAGTACAAACATCGTTATTCTCACAAATACGCCACTTCAACCATCTTCAACCGGAATCCATGAAATTACCAGTAAGTTGGTTTTGTCAGTATTTTTGCATACATATTTTCCTCTTCAAATTTCGTGGGCTTTTTATAAGTATAAAAACAAATACGCTTGTGTTTTGCCCCTCTTTGGGAATGTTAGATAAGTAAAGATTTCCAAATGAAAGAGGTAATTTTAGCAGTGACATAATTTTTC
>OLMO02000003.1:4948575-5000550 GCA_900291935.2 Cassiopea xamachana | reverse complement strand
ATATATATATATATATATATATATATATATATATATATATATATATATATATATAAAGTATAGAATATACTCCAGATATGTTGGCATCGGATAATGCGGATTTTCGGGAATACATAGTTTTTCTATGCTCTTGAAATTTTACGTAGTAAATTATACTGCTTATCCCAGATTTTGGAGAGGTTGACTTTGCCTTGTCCATCAAATATTGATATCCAAAGTGTAAAAATCCTTCTCTGAAAGGAGGGAGGTAGAGAGCACTATATATAGCGGATTTAGCCATAACTATCTATTTCACTCGCTAGCATTGATTTGTAAATGAAATTTTTGTCAATACTAGTCAGGATTCCGTCCCATTCCTTATTTAGAGAATTTCGCATAGATATAACCGCATTGTAGGAACGTAGCATAGCATATTAGACAGCCTCTTTCACGTTACCTGGTTAGAGTGATACCCATTGCAAAATCATTCTTGAATTCAAACAAAGTGCCCATGGCCAAAACTGAAAAAGTAAAATGTAGTGACCATTAAGCAAAACAATAGATGCAAACAATAACAGTCGTTCATTGTAGTAGTAAAACGTAAAGTGTTCTCCACAGTTTTAATGGCAGATTAGCAATGATTACCATGATTTCCATTTACCATTGAAAGGCTTCACTAAAACCTTGTTTCAATTCAATTTATAGCAGTAGGTACATTATATTTTTATCTGTCTTATGTTTAAGGTATCCGCTATTTAGATAGATTTATTTTTTCAACAGGGCTTCTGTTGATAGCAGCTTCATTTTAGCTGATTGAATTACCCTGTTCAAATATGGTATTATTATTATAATTCTTAAAATATAGCTGGTTTTTAATAATAAATGTCTCAGCTTGATTAGTTCCAAGCAGTAGGTACATTATTTCCACACCTAATACATGTTATGTTTCGAAAATTGGTCCACTCCTCCTGTTTGTCCGGACTTCCATTTAGTCCGGGTTTTCCAATCGATTTAGAATATTCGGAGTGTACTCTGTCAAGTTGCAAGTGAAAGTCCTAAAATCTACTTCAATTTGAAAACAAAAACAGAACTTGCTATCGGAAGTTGGAATTTTATTGCACTCTAGAAGTCACAGGTTCTCCGACCTAAAGCTCATCATTCTTATCCAAGAACTTCCTATATTCCTACATTAAATTCTCCTGCATAACCTTTAAGGGAAATGTGTGTCTAAAAGCCACTACTCAAATGGACAGTATAGTTGAAGTTTTATTTGTACATACCGAACGGGCTTGAATTCATCCCTATCGCAGGGGATAAGTAAAACAAGTGATCCTGGATTTACAAGAACACAAACTAGTCCAAATTAGGCAATGTCGTCATTTTTGTCGACCACCAACCTATTGGCAGTTACATGAATATTTTTAAAGCCCAATGGAATTTAATTTTATCAAACATCTGTTTTCTACTTCTACTGGTAGTTAGTCGAGTATTCGTTTATCATGTCGAAGAAAATGCAGAATAAATGCCAGTTTCTACGAGTGAAGTTCATGTGAATCAGATTGCGATCACGCTGAGAAAGCGTGGAAACATAAAGTAACTAGGGATCGAGGCACAAATTAACTAGGGGTCAAAACATAAGTTAACTAGGGGTCGAAACAAATTAACGAGGGGTCGAAACATAAATTAACTAGGGGTCGAAACAGAAATTAACTAGGGGTTGAAACACAAATTAACTAGGGTCGAAACATAAATTAACTAGGGGTCGAAACACAAATTAACTAGGGTCGAAACATAAATTGACAAGGGGTCGAAACATAAGTTAAGTAGGGGTTGAAATAGTATAATTACTGCTTTAAACTAATCAAACTGAGACATTGCGAAATTCCAGCAATATTTTCATAATATTTTAGTAACTTGTTATAAATTGAGCTGAAGGCCATTCCACCGTAAACGAAATCAGTGAAGTCATTGCCAATCTGTCAGTAAAACCAGAGAGAACGATTATTCAAATTACACCTTATCTATTTTAATGATTAATTATTATTTATTGTTTGCATCTACTGTTTTTTCATGGTTACTAGGCGCAACTGTTTATTTTGGTGGCACTTACTTTGTTTGGATTCAAACACGATTTTGCGAGGGATAACACACTAGCCAGGCAGTGTTAATACGGCTTTCAAATGTGTGTTGTCCTATATTCTTCCAAAACGGTTATAATCACGCGTGATCATCTAAGTCAGGGAATACACCTATTAAGCGTTACGTCACAAGGGAAGTTGTCAGTAACAACCACTTTGAACTTGGTGAAAACAAACCCCTAGTAAAGTTATGTTCCCAAAATTGGCTCTCTTGTTTTTACAGATTTCCGTTTAGTCCGCATTTTTCGAAATTCCCGATTGATCCGAAAGATACAGAGATCGGGAGTATAATCTATCAAGTTTATAGATTATAGTATACTTCTTTTTCTAGGCACCTTTGAAGACAGTAGTACTTCACAAAGTTTTGGGCGCATATGTCCTAGAATTAAGAAGGTATGCATATGATTTATCTTTGTTATTTTCGAATTTTTCATACAACTTTGTACCTCGGGTATTATGATCATAACTAATGTGAAAGAGTTACTAGCCCTCAAACTTTGCCATTTTGCCATTTAAAACTCAAATTCTAGCTATGAGTTCTGACATCATACTCAGGAATCGATACATTCTTGATATGGCAACATTCTTTTGACATACTTAAAAGCTTTTTTGTTCCGACATTCATCAGAGTATGAAACGTCTGATAGCAACCGAAAGGTGAACCGAAATATCCAGATGATTACATTTGATAGGATGCGTCTAATTGGCCCCAAGATTCAATTAGACGCATCCTTTAACATGTATCCGCATCTGGCTATATATAGTATATGAAAAGAATATTGCCGCTTTTTATTTCTGGATATATATTTCGGTTAACCTTTAGGTCATTATCCGACTTTTCGTACTCTGATGAGTGTCGGACGAAAAAAGCTTTTAAGTATGTCAAAATAATGTTGCCGCTTTTTCGTGCACTGGTAAAGTTCTATAGTATCAACAGACTATTTACATCCAAATTTTCCTTAGAGATAATAAAACTAGAGCGCTAGCTACGTCACGCGATAGGGGTCAACAATGTAAATTCAAAATGGTAGCGTAGTTAGGCAAAAAGATGACACGGAAACTTCGTTCGCATTGCAGAAGTTTAGCAAAAGTTTGAAATATGATTAATGGGAATGTTTATTAGAAATAGATAATTATTTCCGTAATATTAACCTCTTGAGCTGCGTACAATTATACACATAGATAGCCGAAAACATGAGGAACAGCTGAAATCCATATTTTTGTCTCCTTGCACCAGTTAGTGCCTAACTCATGTGAGGTTGAAAAGATCAAGGTAGAGGGGGAATAGGTTGATATAGCTTTATTTTTTCGGTTATAGTGAGGATTAATGATTGATTATTTGATGACAAAGGCATGTACATACAAGGAATACTACTCCCAATCCCGGGCAGCTTAAGTGGATTTTTAGAGCATTTTCCCAAAATTAGAGCATAGAGGCATTAGAACAATGCAAACTGCATTATAGAGAGTATCTATTCTCCTCAGAATTCTTCATTTTGTGTTAATGATAACTTGAACGCTATTTTTTATTCAAATACCATCTTGAAGAGTGATGATCTGTTGTGCACAAATGGCTTGATCTCACATTCATAAAAGGAAACTTAAATGTTCATAATCTGTTGCATCACTCTATCAACCAGTTGATAAACATCACATCATTTAAGCTTCTGCATTACTATTCAAATTCTAGTGAAGCTCTCTTTGAAACACAGAATCTTCATTCTTGTACTGGCACAACGCTCCATTGAAAGCCATATTCTTGTTTCAAGTGTACGAGATGGCCATGTAGCAATAATGTTTAGAGTGTGTTGCAGAATTGTATTAACAATCATGTCTTACAGGCTCGACAGAATTTACACTGACCATGTTATAAGACAAAGTACACGTTCTAGGAGACAGATACTCACAAACCAAATTTTATTGTATTATATACAATATTGACAGAAGATGTCTTTACGTTTTTTTATTTCTATCCCACATAGACCGATAAATAAAACAGACACTTTAAGCTCTTGCAGGCCTTAAACGCATTCCTGAGACGGCATAGTTAGCTACTACTCTGAAACGCTCTTTAATTTGAAAAGTATTTGCTACTATATGAATCTTAGCCATACTTTTTAACCTTCATTACTGTTTGTTTTAAGTATAGAGTGTAAATACCTTCAGCATTTGAGGAAACTTAATAAGATATCCACAGCAACGCAGCAACAATGTTTGATATCTGAGCCACCACGGTTAAGTCCGCGACTAATAAACGCAAAAGTTTCTCCAAACCAAATGAAAAACTCTTAGTCTCTATCCAAAGCCATAATTTATTTCAATATCCGTGAAATAAGCTGCGGAAACATGATTTATTTCCTTTTTGCGTCTAGTATACACTAACTTTCTGCCTTACTAGGGCGCCATCATGGATTTGCATGCCAGGCCACTGCTTTGTATACAAATGGATTAGCTAGTCAGCGCTCAAGTTCTATTAACTCTATGATATACTCTCAACAAATATGATAGATAACTGCTTTCTAACACTTAGGAATATATTTTTGAATAAACTGATAATTAATAGCATAGGTTTATAGAATCGCAAAATTTATGCAATATCTCTTTGTTTTTTGGAAAGACTGGCCTAGTTAACCATGGAAACGTTTGCTACATGAATGCCGTAATTCAAACCTTCTACATGCTCCCGAGGTATGCATACTGATACCGACTTTTAAGGGTATATGCTATGTTTTCATTTTCCTGAGATGTTAGGTCAAATAATAACTACTGTTACCTTAAATCACACCTATATGGAAATAATGCGTAAAGGAATTTTGATTGTTCTAGTGCTCCTTCGCAGCGTATTATAGTGTGTCCATCATATAGGAATTATGCGAAGGTTTGATTCTTTAACTAGGTTTTTTGTATTTGCTTTCTTATTCAAAGATTTCCTAATTAGATCGAAGCTTGTTGAGATAGTGATTGGTGTCATGTTGATCTATTTCAGCTTACGTTCAATGCTACTATCGAGATATAAGATTCTGAACGCAAATACTGAACCTGTAACCTACAACGTGGCTACGTTATTTAGAAACTTGATGTCCTCAAAGGTATGCATTGTAATGCATGTTGACATTCATTATCTAAGCCGTCTAATTCTCGCAGAATGATACAGATGAGAGCATGAAGTATTTGAGCAGGTGTCCTATATGAAAATAAAGATCTTTCTACCATCTATTCGCCTCATTTACTTCAGTGTGTATTTCGGTTCTTTTTGATGCAGCTGCTACACAATTGCTGATTGTCATATGTTTGATTCGCTTCTTCCATTAATATTTTAAGTCAAATTTGGTGCATTTAGGATGGAACATTTTATCTAGACTTCACTTATATAGTAGCTGAAATAACTGTTGCTACATTTTCATATTGGTTTAAATTTTAGAGGTCAGCGATAGACCCAACAGACTACTACGACAAATTAAGGCCTCCTAAGTTTCCTTGTGGGAAACAGCAAGACTGCTTCAAGTTCTTAAAACACCTGCTAGAAAATTTATGTAATGAAGGTGGACGGTGTTTCAATGGATGGGGAACTCGTAATCCGAAAGTCAGTGATTTGTCCACAGGGCAATATCCAGTTCAAAAGAATTTGCAGTTTATTGTTTTGCAGTTGGCCTTTCCACACTGCGTAAAAGGTGAGAAAGACATGTATAAGGATGAATACTTCAATTTTATAATGTATTATACCTTCCTCCTTCTTTATTGCTTTGTTTACTTCGGCTCAAAGGGCTTCATATTGATTTTATTGCGACTAGTTAGTGTTTTGTGATTGGTGATAACTTATAGCATTTTGCTTGATTTTGATATGAATAAGTACTTGGTAGGAGGTTTACTTTTGGACCTTCGTATATGACATAAGAAAAACATTGCAAAAACTTTCTTTTCTTGTATTTCATTCTATCAAGACCGGTACAAGATTTCCGCTCTTAGTCATTTGTTCAATTTCCTTTTGTTTTGGCAAAATATGTCTCCACATCGTTAGCATATAATCAATGCCTTGGATATTTTTGTACAAAGTGATCTGGTTTAATTTTTTTGTTGCATTTTAGGTGAAAAGAAGTCGTTGACTTTGGAAGACCTTTTGCATCCTAATTCATCAAGAGAAATTTTTTATGACCAGAATCAATACCAGCGCGGTATTTGTTTGTCACTACTGGATGCTGAGCAGGCACACGTTTTGAAAAAATATCCAAGGCTTCTCATCTTGACATTAGATCGTGTCTCTTACAGTGCTGAAGCACAAACACGTATCAAGATAATGCAAAATGTTGAAATACCTTATATTTTATCTGCTCGCAGTCTTCGAAGCATTCCCGTCAAACTAGATAGCGGTATGCTTAATGCAGAAAACAAGCCCTATCATTTAACGTCAATGACTATTCATTCTGGCGATTCTCCAGATAGTGGTCATTACTATTGCGTTTGTTATGAAGATGGCTTCTTTCCGGAATATAGTTGGTATCTTTTCGATGACGTATCAGTTACTAGCTTTAACGCAGCAGACCTGAACAAATACCTAGCAGAGCGCCCTAATGACACTCCATATGTTTGCATTTATCAAGAGTCATTGACAGATAGCTCTGCAGATAGAATGAAGAACAGTTAGATGGTTATGGATCTTTTTAGTCGAATATGATAACATCACAAAAGGATTTGTATGTTTGTTTCATAGATTATGTTAAGGCATTCGATTGTGTGAAACATGACAAGCTTCTGGAATTGATACAAGGGTTGGATATAGATGGAAAAGTTCTTAGACTGATAAGAAATATGTATTATGGCCAGAAAGCTGCAATAAGAATAAAAGGAGAGCTTGGTGAATGGGTATGTATACAAAAGGGTGTTCGACAAGGATGTATCCAATCACCAGATTTGTTTAATCTGTACATGAAGAAGCCCTTAAGACAATAAGAATGCGTGATGCTGTTGATCTGGAAGGAGCAAACTATAATAATCTTCGATACGCAGATGACATAGCATTGATTGCAGATAGTGAGGAGAAGCTACAAAGGTTGTTGAAAGTTGTTGCAAAGGAAAGTGAGAGACTTGGTTTAAGGACAAACTGTGACAAAACTTATGTTTTGGCTGCCAGCAAGAAGGCATGGACTCCGGTATGTAGTGTGGCAGTGAACAGTGTGCAGATAAAGCAAATAGATTATATCAAGTACTTAGGCAGTTGGATAACATTGGATGGGAGATCAGATATGGATATTAGATGTAGAATTGAACAAGCTAAGCAAGCATTTATGGATATGAAAAATGTGTTATGCGCAAGGAGCTTAGGATTGGGAGTTAGAAAGCGTTTATTGAAGTGCTATATATGTTCAGTGCTATTGTATGGATGCGAGTCGTGGACAATAAATAACAGGGTTCATACCGTCAGGAACAATCAGGAAAGAAAGTATACTTTTAAGGGTAGTCAGGAAAAGTCCGGAAAAGTCAGGACAAGTCGTGAAATGTCAGGAAATTTTGTTGAAACTTGAAGAAAGTCAGGAAATTTTATCAGTGAAGTGAATTCTGTGGCAATCAATTATAGAGTTAAATCAATGTAAAATTTCATTTATCGAGTTTGAAATTCAAAGATGCAATCTGGAATGTGAACTCGTAATCTGTAATTCGAAAATGTCAATCAGAACAGCAGATTTGGAAGATGTGCTGTCAAATAAAAATCAATTTAAATCGACTGAAATTGTAATTAGATGCGACGTCTAAAACCAGGTCGCATTATGGTTGAAGGTTTGACTGATCCAGTCGATTAATCGACTGAAAGTCAACTGAAATGAAAAATTGGCTTTATACGTCGCACAATAGATGCCTTAAATGCATACTTTGTTAAATATTCTTTATAAAAATTGTATTCGATGTGAGAACTATTCTACGTATAATATATTGGAGATATGTTACTTTGTATATGTAAAAGGATTTGATCTGGAAAGTGCTACAAATTCCATAATGTAGTTGCAAAGCTACAGTGTTAAGAACAGAACAAACCTATAGGAAACTATTTATGTTAATTTGGATTTCTTATAATAAATCATATCGTATTGTAGATTATATCTATACCATTGTAGATATTTGTTCTTTGAAAATAGTTGTTGTAAATTAGCAGTTGCAGCTACAGTTGTAGCTAACGTTAAGTGGAAGAATAAATAGTAAGCGATAAGCGCGACAGTAAGATGCCAGTAAGAAAAAGTGTGTGTCTATAGAAAATATGCAAATAAGTGGTGTGCAATAGAGCAGTAGTGACTAATTATTTGGAAGTTAACGAAGCATTGTGATCAACTGCAGACACGTACAATTATTGTGAAGGATATACAGATTTGTAGTGTCAACATCTGAAACCAAACAATCAGGTTTAAGCAAGTTCATAAATTTTTGCTGTCTCAGGTGAGTGCTTTATTGAACAGTGATATTGACGAATTTTGAATATCGGATGACTTTCTGATAAGGGCTGGTTTCCATATAATCTTGAGGAGTCTTAAGAGAGTAGCAGACAGTCCGTGACTCTTAAAAATCCTTAAGATTATATGGACACCACCCTTTAACATTGTGTTAATCCAAGGTACATTCCATGCACTAAAGGTAGATTCACACTTGTCGCGTTTTTCTTGCCACCCAGTTGCCGCGCACCATATATGGTAAGCGTTTTTTTTTCAACGTCATCAGCCACGCGTTTTTTTAATGATGCGGCAAAGTTGAAAAATTTCAGCTTTTCCGCATCACGCCGCACAAGAACAATAGAAAGGGACATTGCATTCGGAAGACATATTGGATTTCAAACAAGTTAACAGAGGCAGTTCGATCGATTTCTAAAGGAAATTACCATGCAAGCGTGCCACAAGAGGGCAGGATTATAAACCTGGAAAATTTTTGTCAAATGATAAGGATTAATCCAAGCACTGCGATGAAATTCTTCGTGAAGGTGAATGTAACGCAGCTTCGTCGATAGGCCTATCATGTTTTATGTGAAACCTTCATTGGCATGTCTGTTTAGCCTCAGGATTGCCAAACGATTTCTTATCCAAAGCAAACAAGTAGTATTTTCCATGTTCAGCAATATTGTGAACCGTAAACAACACCTGTAAAGTTACCAGATGACTCGAAGCTGTGTTGCTTCGCTTACAGCGGGAGACGCTGCATGTGTGAACAACAGCCATGCGTTTTTGCCGCATCTTGCCACATTGCCTCATGCCGCGCCGCATCATACCGCAATATGTGTGAATCTACCTTAAGGCCCAAAAATCTTTGGCGCGCACTAAGCTCTTGTGCTGCGTTTGGCGTTGAATCTAATAGAAAGTAGTTCTTAATCAGTTGGTTTGTTGAAATTTATAGAATGGGATTCTTTTGTTATTGGCTTGGACTGGTGTTGCACAGATGTGGCTTTTGGTACACGATGCAATACTATGCCATACTATTGGCATGAAGTTTGCGTAGTATGCACCATAGGTGTTTATTAACTTGTTTCTTTGCCTACTGTTTCTCCCGCCATTGGCCTCTTACTGTCTGTTCACGCCTACAACTTCAAGTGATTGATTCGCTCTTATTGCAGTTTCGGTAGGAAATTGTACTACATGTTTTAGTTTGGTAAACCCTCACTACGTCCCTACATCCTGTCGACCACCACCTATTTCTGGGGCTCCATGGCTCTTATAATAATTAAATTGCTTTTGAAGCACATATTTTCGGTGTCTTTGTAATAGAGTGATTAGTTAATGCCAGTGCTTGCTGCTGTGATATTGGAGAATGGACATTTATTCTCACAAGCGACATATTCGGCAATCTGGGAAGTTTTTTAAGAATTGTGAATTTTTCTTTGTGAATATATAAGTTGTTGGTATGAGGCCACTTTTTGGACAATTTTTTAAATGTCTGTTCTCGATTGTATTTCTTTCATTTCATTCATATTTCTCAAAAAGCTAAAAAGTTTGCTTCAACATTTGGTGTTGCTAAAGTTGATTCCTATTGTGAAGCTATCGTACGCGTATTGGTTAAAGATTATTTCCGTTTTATGTCAATACAATCACGTATTCTTAAGTGGATATAAGAAAGGAACTCATTAGTCATGTTGAGATAGTTCTTGAGTTAAGTATCTGTAGATAGTCATAAAAATCGTTTACATATGTTTGCAAGAAAACAAAAAGCTGTCATTCATACTGCCTAAAGAACTCAATTGTACGAAGTTTTAGTAAACAAAATATGGCGCCCAACGTGGGGCAGTGAGAAAAAACTTAGGATACAGACGGAAAAAGAAGAAAGATGCCAGAAAACGAAGAGAGCACGGAAACTCAAGACGAAGTTATTGAGAATTTAAGGCGGCTTCGAGCAATTCGAGGAGGGCACCTTGGCCAAATCACGCGATTTGATAAAGACTCAAAAGCCTTAATGAAAGATTACGAAAAACAAAATGACTGTTCAAAAGATGAGACTTTGCTTGAGTTGAAATCAATCGCCAAAACCTTGCAAGAGAAGCATGGCCTTTTAGCAAAAATTGACGAAGAAATAATGAAAAAATGCCCAATGAATGATATTACAAGCGAAGTTGGGGAATCCACTAACGCAGCCACACGAATTCATGAAATAGTAGCAAAGATTGATGCATTTGAGAAGACAGTGCGGACAAATTTAAGAAACGAAAAATCGCACCATACCAAATGAAACAAGTCACTACCCCTCAAGGCATATCAGTGATGCACGATGAAGTACGAACAGAGAATGTAGGCATCCCTCAAGGCATTTCTGAGGTAAATGCCCAAGAACAATTGGACCACGCAAGCACCCCTCAAGGCAGGGGTGGCGGAGAGCACTATTAATACTATTAGTCTAATAGTAGTTTTTCCCATAACTTTTTCCAATTATTTTAGTAACAAAATAAAACAAATTGGAAAAATGTCCCAAACGATAGCAAACAATATGAAACGACAGGCCTTATTCATAGAAAAGGTCCCATTGCTCATGTTTACTTTATATTGGTTAAGTGACGTACACTTATTAATCCCATAAAGTAAGCCGCTGAAATTCCTTTGCAAGTCAATACCAAATGCTGCGTCTCCGGCCACACTATTAGTCTGGCGATGGCAATAGCAAATGAAGGAAAACAATTTAAAATTTCGTCGTCTGCCCCATTGTTATTGACGTTGCAACTATTGTGTCGTAGCTCGTGGGACTAATTTACTATTTGCTTTGAGAACCCAATAGCATCAAATTTGAGTCAGATCTCACAGTGACAAGTCGAAAGAAAAGTTGTTCAAAAGAAAGCTCGCTTCAAAATGAACTAAGTCTCCTCAGTTAGAGGTAAAAGGGGGTGTTTTAAAAGCATTGTCCCATCTGTCAGAACAGGGTAGGTTGACCTATGAGCAACGTCTTCGTCTCAAAGACGATGGACGACCATGCCCAGAAATTTTGACTTAAAACAGGTCTTGCCAAGTGGTTTATGATCACTTTTCATGGATATGTGGAGATGAAGTAAAAAACACGGAGTTTTGCTGGCCTTGCTTGGCTATGGGTGATAGACAGAAAGCAAGATTGTTTTTTATTGAAATTTATTGTAAAGCTGTAGACATTTTTTATGTTTTTGAGTCACCAGAGCTGAAAGAGCAGCCATCCTATTCGTTCTCAGAAACCAATAGTATGGGTTACGGCATTACGCTGGCTACAAACCGTTGTAAAAAACCGCACTGGCACCCATCAGACGCAAAACACGGTAACCGTAGTATGTACCATTATATTGTTAAGATTATGCATGTTTCTATATTTAAAAAAGAGCGATTTTAATTTAATTTACTTCTTAGTTTAACTTCACTTTTGTTGTATTGTAAGCGGGCACCAATGCTCAAAATGGGCGTTTCTAGGCGAAAAAAGGGTGTGGTCACCAAAAATTTTTATTGCCAATAGTACGTCCATAGGTATGCGGGTAGTTCATACCTCAGGGATTAGACAACCCTGCCTTGCATAGTCTCAGGTCACCTTTGGACAAGGTGTAGCACCTGCTTAGTCCCCCTTGCCAGGGTAACAGTGAAGACTTTGGGCAGCAGCAAAGGTGGATGGGAAGGCTAGCAGATGACCCCCTAGCAGGGCAATGGTAGGTGATACCAGGTCCTAGTCAGCTGGACCATGCCCAAGTTAGCGGGGTCTGCGGTGAAGAAGGCAACAGGCAACCACTTCACAATTAAGCCCTAGTATCAATCATGGAAAAGTCACAAAGAATAGTTGATCACAACAGCGTGAACGGGATTGTCAGGGAAAGAACCCACAATGTCGCGCTCGGCAGGGGAAGAAGTGGGGCTTCCCAGGTCGTTATCAAGCAAAAGCTCTATAAAGAACAAAAAATCCAGAAAGCAATGAAAATGAAGATTGGCACTTGGAATGTAAGGACAATGAATAGACCAGAAAAGCTACCTAACATTCAAAAGGAAATGGACTCTTTAAATCTTGATATCCTAGGGCTGTGTGAGGTAAGATGGAGAGATTGTGGAGATTTCGAAGATGAAAACGTAAGGATTATTTACTCAGGTGGTGAAAGAGCGGAAAGAGGAGTAGCTATTGCCCTAAGAGGCAATGCCAAAAAGGCAGTAGAAGAAGTAGAATGCATATCCGACCGCATTATGTGGATTAGACTGAAAGGAGAAAAGTTGGATTCACTGATCATCCAAGTGTATATGCCTACAAGTGACCACCCAGATGATGAAGTAGAAGAAATGTATGATGCAATAGAAGAAATAATAAATACTCATGGAAGAAGAGGCAACCTTATCATAATGGGTGACTGGAACAGTGTAATAGGCGAGGGAAGAGATGGAATTGAAGTAGGAAAATATGGATTAGGGAGACAAAATGAAAAAGGAAGCAAACTAGTTGAATTCTGTAGAAGGCAAAAGTTAGCAGTCACCAACTCCTGGTTTCAAAACCACAGGAGGAGGAGGTACACTTGGAAAGCACCAGGAGATCGTGGGAGGTATCAAATTGATTTCATACTCATCAGGCAAAGGTACAGGAATGCTGTTAAGAATTCAAAAGTGTATCCAGGGGCAGATGTTGATTCTGACCACAATCTTGTAGCAATGGAGTTAGCAATTAGATTAAAATTTCTAAAGAAACACAAAGGAAAGAAAAAATGGAACACAGAAAAATCGAAAGGAGAACAAAAAGTAACATATGCAGTAAAGGTAAATGAACATATCCATAATAATAGAAACATAAATGAGGATGAATTAACAAGCAATGAAAGATGGATTAGATTAAGCAAAGGAATAAAGATTAGTGCACAGGAAAATATTGGATATCAAAAACAGCAGCCTAAGAAACCATGGGTCACAACAAATATGATTGAGAAAATGAATGAGAGGAAAAAATGGAAACATTCAAATACAGAAACAGGACGCAGGAATTACAGAAAGCTGGACAATGAGCTAAGGAGGGAAACAGACAAGGCAAAGGAAATTCAACTTGATGAAGACCTCAAAGAAGTAGAAGAACTAGAAAAAAGAGGAAGACCAGACTTAATGCATAAGAAAGTAAAAGAAACTAATAGAACAAGAAAAGGAGGATTGAGAAACATTGAAATTGAAGGAAAAAATGGAGAAAATTTAAAAATCCTGAAGATGTAAGGAAAAGATGGATGGAACATGTAGAAGAGCTATATGATAAAGAAAATAAACCTTATGATTTAGAACTAGAAGAAGAGGAGGAAGTTGAAGGTGATGAGTTAGGCCCTGAGTTATTAGACAGTGAAATTGAAACAGCTTTAAAGGAATTAATGAATGGTAAAGCTCCTGGACCAGATGATATACCAGCAGAATTTCTAAAAAGTTTAGTTGGGGAGGTCAAAGAAGAACTAAAACTAATATGCCACATTATTTATGGAAATGGAGACTGGCCAGAAGATCACACTAAAATCTCAATGATTGCCTTCCCTAAGAAACCAAAAACTATAAAGTGCTCGGAGCATAGACAAATAAGCTTAATTTGCCATGCTTCGAAGATTGTACTTAGAATACTATCAAAAAGACTAAAAAGAAAAGCTGATGATTATATTGAAAAGGATCAATTTGGGTTTAGATCAGGAGGTGGAACACGAGTGGCAATTGGCTGTATGAGGATGATGCAAGAAAGAGTTCTAGATGTGGATGAGGAAATGTTTGTTTGCTTCATAGACTTTGAGAAAGCTTTTGATAGAGTTCAGTGGCCCAAACTGCTAGAGATTCTAAAAGACATATCTGTCGATTGGAGGGATAGAAGACTGATCAAGAACTTGTATCTAAAACAAACGGTAACAATTAATATAGTAGGTGAAGATTCAGAGCCTGGAATTGTTGGAAGAGGAGTCAGACAGGGTTGTTCTCTATCACCAGTATTATTCAACATTTATGCAGAAGCAATGATGAAAGAGTCATTGGAATATCTTGAAGAGGGCATTAAGGTAGGGGGTGAAGTAATAACTATAAGGTTTGCTGATGACAAAGCAGTTGTATGCAGCACAAAAGAAGGCTTGCAGAGGATGATCAATGAGATAGACAGGGTAACAGAGAGGTATGGCATGAAAATAATTATGCCAAAGACAAAGGTAATGAGAATTGCAAGAAGACAAGGACCTCCAATAAACATAGTGATTGGAAATAAACCTGTTGGGGAAGTCAGTCAGTTAAAATATTTAGGAAGTATTATAACACAAGAGGGAAGCTGCAGTATGGAGATAAAGAGTAGAATAGCCCAAGGCAAGGTAGCTTTTGAGAGGGAGAGAAGAACATTGATTGGAAAATTAAGAATGGAACTCAAGAAAAGATTTGTAAAAAGTTTTATATGGAGTGTAGCATTGTATGGTTCTGAAACATGGACCATAAAAGCAGCAGACAAGAAACATCTGGAAGCATTTGAAATGTGGATATGGAGGAGGATGTTAAAGATAAGTTGGAGAGATCACAAGACAAATGAGGAAGTACTAAGGATGGTCGAGGAAGAACGAACTCTAATAACAACAATAAGGAGAAGGCAGAAAACTTAAATTGGACACATCTTAAGAGGAAATGGCTTGCTGAAGGATATAATGGAAGGTAAATTTGAAGGACGAAGGCCAAGAGGAAGGAAAAGGAAGTCAATGCTAGATGATTTGAAGGGAGGGAGAACATATCAAGAAATGAAGAGAGTGGCCATGAATAGAGAACTGTGGAGGGTGACTGATCCATGAAGGACCTGCCTTAGGGCAGAACACCATAGTAGTAGTAGTAGTAGTAATCTAATCCCATGATCCTTTGTATCCAACATTTTTTCAAGCATCGTTAGGGAATTCAGGTGGATGCGTCCTACCTGAAAATTGTATTAGTTATTGAGAAGCCTAGGAGACCTTTAAGAATTAATATCACAAGCTGGGCAACAGAAATGTATATCAGTACGGGAAGAAGGAAGAGACGGCCTCAAGAAATACTCTCAGAAAGCCTGATAGCATCAGCAAACAAGACCTAGGCCCAACCAACCCTGTCCAAGCTCAAAAGCTATAGAGGAAGTAGATAAATTAAACAATGATTGCAATGTTAGTGTGTCATATAATAAATTAGCTAATACCCCCATTGCTTTACTCCGTGAGGAATCTAGTGATCCAGCAATTGTTTTAAAACTCTTTGATGTTCGGCTATTGATTAAGTCACTTGAGTCAGCCTTTATTTGTAAACATTGTCAAAATGAAAATACTCGCATTAGAATGAGATGAAATGATCTAAAAAGAGAAGGGCTAGTCGAAAATCTTGCTATTGAATGTGAAAATTGCTCTACTAAATCACCTATAATCGTTAGTGACAGGCTTAGTGGCAAGGGAGGAGGAGCATCAGAACTGAATGTAAGATCAGTGTTGGCATCAACGTCAATAGGGCATGCAGAACTTGAACGATTCTGTGGGAGAATGGGGCTACCACCACCTGTTTCAAAGAGAGCATACAATGGGCACCTCAAAAAGATTAGAAATGTAGCAGTTGACACTACCTATAATGTTATGATTGATGCTGCAAATCTCTCTCTTCTCGACGGGAAGGTCATAACTGACCAGCCGTGACACTTTCCACAAAACTCTGCCAATGATTTCTGTCTTGAGCTTGTTTTAATAAACTGGACATGCTGATGTTTGGAATGTTCTTCACGTTGTCAGAAAGTCTGGTTTTGGGTCTTCCACGGCCCCTTTTGCCGATAACTGTACCAAATAGCAGATCTTTTCTTATGCCGGATGTTCTGGCTATGTGTCCTAGGAATGTCAATTTCCATTCGTTGATCTTGTCCAGTAGTCTACGGCAAGGCCCAATCTTCTCCAAAACCCATTGGTTTGTACGTTTGTCAACCCAACTAATCCGAAGGAGTCTGCGATAGCACCACAATTCAAAAGCAGCAATCTTGTTTGTATCAACTTTCTTCAAGACCCAACATTTCTCCCCGTATGTTGCAATTGGAAATACGAGTGCCCGAAGGAGTCGAAGCTTTGTGTATTGTGATATGGATCTATCTTTCCATATATTAGTTAGCCCAATCATCGCGGTCTTTGCAATTGCGATGCGTCGTCTGACTTCATTGCTGTCATCCAGTGTGTTTGTGAGCAGTGCGCCCAAGTAGTTGAAAACTTCGACAGTTTCGACGTTTTGATTGTCAACAGTTAAACTTTCATTGTTTGGAGACTTTGTCACTTTCATGATCTTTGCTTTGCTAACATTGAGGAAGAGTCCTGCCGCTTCACTGGCAGTCTTCACCTTGTTGGTCAGGTCTTGAAGTTCTTGCATAGCAGGCCCGTCGGAACGAAATTGATATTGTGGGGGCTGCGAGCGAAGCGAGCAAAAATGGGGGTCCGGGGGCTTTCCCCCGGGAAAATTGTTCAAGACCACGCCCTTTTATCGCTGGAAACGCCCTCTCTGTACAAATTACACAGTTCAAATGATGTTGAAATGACGTTATTTAGATGTTTAATTGACAACGAACACTATTTACAAAATTTTTAAATCTTGAAAATTGAATTGTATGATTGGCTGAAATCCATATATCTGTCATGTCATCAACTAACATTACCTTTCTTAAACTTCAAACGGGCTTAAAAAGATTAGCTATATACTTTAAATCATTCACAGCAAACCTTTCCTGTTGTCTTCGTACAATTCACGCTGAGACACTTCGAGTCATATACGTACGGGAACATTCAATAATTACGTAACAACGATGTGGTAGGTAGGTGTAAGCTTTTTGGTTACGACTGATTACGATCAATATGTATGGTAGGTAGGTTCTTAAAATTTTCATCTGCTTGGGCTTTTTTCGCAATAATCAGAATATCTCCATTCAGTATTGCTCAGCACCCAAACATGATGCAATTTAGCGTTCGGAAATAAGAAACCAAATAAGAAACTTTTTTAGTACTAAAATGGCGAACCTTTCATGCCAAATTAAGAAACTTTTAGTACTAGGTGCTGATCCAAGTTTCTTATAAAAAAATGCCTGTATACGTCCATGAATGAGTAATAAATGATTTATTGGGATAACTGGTTGATCTAATATCTTTATCAGCTTAAAGCTTGCCCGTTAAAGCATTTGTTCGAGAATTTAAGGAACAAACACTAGCAAATTATTGGGGGGACTGAAGCCCCCCTAGCCCCCCCCGGTTCCGACGGGCCTGCATAGATTTTGCAACTAGGACGATGTCATCAGCATATCTGAGGTTGTTGACTAATCTCCCGCCAACTGCTATTCCTGTTGGCTGATGCTCGAGTCCTTTTCGCATGACATGTTCTGCATAGTTGTGAGTGGGAACTGGCATTTGACAAAGGTGATTATAGATAAAATGCAGAACTACTATGGCTTAGCTATAAGGAATAGTATAGGCAATCGATTGGAAGTGAAGAGGAGTATAAAAGCAATTCATCAACATTTAATAAAAAGGGAAAATTTTGTCTTCTTTTGAGCAACATCAGTACTGCCCAAAGGAGAGAAATAGCTGGTGCAAATTTTGGAGACAGGAATTTTTTCAAGATGCCAAGTATCTAATTATAAAATGTTGCCTAGTGTTTTTTTAAATGAGCTCAGACCTATTTTTGAGAGGTTATCTAAGGATGAACTGCTTGCACCTTAAGGATGAACTGCTTTCTATGGAAGCAAGAAAAGTTGAAAACAAAGGGAAATAGGAAGAAAGTTAATGAGGGAGGCACTAGTGAAAAACTACAGAAAACTATTGTCATAAAATTCATAAATGAGCAAACCATAGGGCTATTGGTAACAGAAAAATTTTAAATGGCTAAGTAGCTGACAAATTTATACTTTCTGAGTTTCAGATGCTCTATGTGAGGCATTAACAGAGAAATTTGGTGCAGGGAGGTTTCAAAACAGGCCAGAGCTATGCTGTCATCATACTACTTTCTTTGGAAGCTATTTTCTTAGAATTTTGGATACACTCTGTTCATTTTATAAGAATACCTAATTTTTTTCTGAGCCTCAATATTCTTAAGAATTCTCTGTTTTGAGCCTCAGATTATTCTTAAATTATTCTTAAATTGTTCTTGCTCAACACAAGGTGTAAATTCACCTTAAGATCAAAGAAACATATTTCAACGAATTTTAAAACATATAGATATATATAGCGTCAAAGTGACAAATGTTTTGTTTTGGGAGGAAACTCTTAATTAAATTTGATCCGATTAACAACATATTTTAGTTTTGATGAAGGTTGAGCCTGGCAATATTCTTAAATTATTCTTACATTTTAGCAATTTTGAGCCTCAATATTCTTATAGACTTTATTCTTATAAAAAAAAGAGTGTATTCCAGGTCCTTGTCCCTTCAACAGCTAAGCATAGCGCTCAAATCTTGATTGGTTAATACACTTGCTCACAACCACATTCTCCTTGACGTCTCAGCCAATAGAAGGCTGCGATTTCATCAACAAACGGCTTTCAAAGCTAAATTTAGGCCAATTTCACATGTTTTGGAGCGTTTTTACCACCCATACTAAAACAGCTGTGCACGCTCGAGTTTACTTACTTTGGTCGAAATTATACTTGAATAATTAAGCTCATACATTCGGCTCTACGTGTTCATAGCATTAGAGTTGGATCTCGTGGTTTTGACACTCAATGATACAAAACAAAATTAGATCCAGAAAAGTAAGCCTACCTAATGCAAGCACGAGCTTTTGTTCCAAATAAATACTATCTATTGATCTATAAACGCAATCTAATTAGTTATACTGATGTCTCTAACTTCGTGAAGAAACACTAATGCCTCCTACCTTTTATTTTCATGTTTCTTCCTGAAGCAGCTACCCATACAATAATAGCATCCATACAGCTCTATATAGACTATCATTTAGCTATACATTCGTCTCCAAGCGAAGCTCAATTTGATCATTATGTTCAAGTGGTTTGTCCGACTCTTTTAACTAGAAGAAAATAGTGTGTCGTCCTCTCTGAACACATTTATCCTAGCTTCAATAATCGCTGTTGCAACCCACACAACATCATGGCAGTCACGTAGACGCAAGATAGTAAAAGGACTGGATCCTGGTTACGACTAGAATTTTGGCAATAATATTCAGCTCGAGACAAGCCATATAGGGGCTCGAGAAAGAGACAGCCAAATAGGTACTGCGAGCCAAATAGGGGCTCCACAGGAGGGCATACCTTACATCACATCACAATCATTGACCACAAGTTAAGAATCACATATCACAACACTAATAACTTCACGGGGGTCGATACCGTCCGCTCAAATAATGCCAAAAATTCTCATAACATACATTACTACACCTCGCCGGCTTCACAAGAAGCTAAATACTCCTCTGACAGTATCGTTGGGACACTACTCTCACAAAATCTCTTCGATTTCATCAAGAAACAAAACAAGCCAAATAGGGCGCAGGCCGCAAGTAATGTCGTGAGCGGTAGTATATACAATACTAGGGTATGCGAGTGAAATTATTGCAAGTCTCTCCCTTTTACTTTTCTTCAACAAATATATTTAATAAATAATGCTGAATCAAATTTCAACAAGAAATTTAATGTATGAATTATAGGTTTCCCAATGATACAACACAAGCCAAATAGCAGCAGATAGGCCCAACGTCACATACGCTTGTATAAATAAGCCTAAAGTAAAAGAGATAAATATATTGCATATGTTTCCCTTTGGACTTTCTTCAAGAAATATATGTAATCAAAGGCCCTAAATCATGTTCTTCTATCAGTTTTCACTTATCGCTTAAACTTTTGCCAAAGAGACACGACAAGCCAAATAGGGGCAGGCCGCGATTAATATCGTAAGCGGTTGTAGAAACAAAAATTGGGTTTCGCACTAAAATTATTGCATGTGTCTCCCTTTGGACTTTCTTAGAGGAATATATGTAATCAAAGGCCGTGAATCAGATTCTTCTATCAGTTTTCAGTCATCGCTTACAGTTTTGCCAAAGAGACAGGACAAGCCAAATAGGGGCAGGCCGCGAGTAATGTCGTAAGCGATAGTATAACCAATAATAGGGGATGGCATTAAAAATATTGCAAGTATCTCCCTTTCACTTTTCTACACGATATATATGTAATCAAAGGCCCTAAATCAGATTCTTCTATCAGTTTTCACTTATCGCTTACACTTTTGCCAAAGAGACACGACAAGCCAAATAGGGGCAGGCCGTGAGTAATGTCGTAAGCGGTAGTAGATACAAAATTAAGGTTTGGCCGTAAAAATATTGCATGTGTCTCCCTCTGGACTTTCTTAGAGAAATATATGTAATCAAAGGCCCTAAATCAGATTCCTCTATCAGTTTTCACTCATCGCCTACACTTTTGCCAAAGAGACACGACAAGGCAAATAGGGGCAGGCCGCGAGTAATGTCGTAAGCGGTAGTAGATACAAAATTAAGGTTTGGCTGTAAAAATTTTGCATGTGTCTCCCTCTGGACTTTCTTAGAGAATATATGTAATCAAAGGCCGTGAATCAGATTCATCTATCAGTTTTCACTCATCGCCTACACTTTTGCCAAAGAGACACGACAAGCCAAATAGGGGCAGGCCGCGAGTAATGTCGTAAGCGGTAGTATAACCAATAATAGGGGATGGCAATAGAAATATTGCAAGTCTCTCCCTTCTACTTTTCTACACGATATATATGTAATCGAAGACCCTGAATCAAATTCTTCTATCAGTTTTCACTCATCGCTTACAATTTTGCCAAGGAGACAGGACAACACCATAACATAAGTTACCGAATACCGTAACATAAGCCATTTTGGAACAGATAAGGTTTATGCACTTTTGAATGAGCGTTGTTACTGGCCTAGTATGTATCAATACGTAAAAACTTTTACTGCTGGCTGTCAAACCTGTCAAAAGTCCAAATGTGCCACAAATCCTCCAAAAGCCCCACTATTGCAGATGTTTGTGCCAAATGCCCCGATGCAACTAGTTTCATTGGATATCGCTTACCTTCCAAAAGATGCTAATGGTTACCAATATATGCTACTCATTGGCGATACCTTCTCAAAATTTATCCAAGCTGTGCCATTAAAAGATCAAACAGCCCCTGTTATTGTCGATGCCTTTTTGAGGAATTGGGTATATTTGCACGGAACTCCGTCTTATCTTTTAACAGACCAGGGTTCAAACGTTGATGGTACCCTCATGAAGTACATTTGTAATACATTAGGCATTGAAAAACGTCGGTCCTCTGCTTACCACAGCCAAGGCAATGGCTTCGCAGAGCGACACATCCGTACCGTTAAATGATGCGGTCCACTCTGTTACATCGAAAACTCTCACAGTCAAAATGGCGATCGATATTACCTGAAATCGTGTTTGCTCTTAATACCTCCCAAAGCAAAGCAACACAATGTGCCCCATATAACATTGTGTTTGGTAGGTCCGCTGTTTTGCCACAAGACATCGTATTTAATAGTTTACATCCCAACCGAGATGAACTCGATCAACAGCTACCGAAAGAATATGAAGAAGTAACAAGTTCTCTACTGAAAGATATTTACTCACAGGTAATTACTTCACTTGAATTAAGCAAGGAAAGGATCCAACAACATTACAATAAGAAGATTAGATATATAGACTGCATTGTGGGACAAAAGGTTTGGCTTAAAGTCAAACATTATAAAACAGGCGAAAACAGAAAATAAGCACCTCGGCGTGATGGGCCTTGGACTATCGTAGAGAAATTGCCAAATGGTGTAAACTTTCGTATTGAGAATTCTCTTAAAGAGAGAAAGGTAGTTCATCATGATCGCCTCGTTCCCGTCGTCCAAAACGAACTTTCAACTATACCTTCAAATCACTGTAGATTACCAACTGAACCTTCTCCAGATAATAGTGACCAATATTCCGCCAGCGATTACTCAGATACAGAACTCGAATGTGAATCAGACAGTAGCGATGAGTCTGATACTGAGGAAGATCATGAGAGACTTCGCCCAAGAAGACAGATTCGAACTCGCCAACTGTCTGGCACTATTCCTTGGAGTGCCCTAAAACTATAGTTTTAGAATTTTGTAAGGAGGGGAGGAATGTAGGATGTAGAGTCCCCCTCCATTCGCTTCTCCCCACGTGACACTGCATTTCTGTAAAGAGTATCGTTCCCGTTATTTTCCCATTCTGTGACAGTACTCGTAAAGTAAGCTAAACTCGTACATTCGATTACAGTAACCTACAGATTCACGGCCTTTGATTACATATATTTCTTAAAGAATATCCAAAGGGAGATATATGCAATATATTTATCTCTTATACTTTAGGCTTATTTATACTAACGTATATGACTTTGGGCCTATCTGCTGCTATTTGGCTTATGGTGTATCATTGGGGAACCTATAAGCTATACATAGCATTTCTTTTCGAAATCAGATTCAGCATCATTTATTACATATATTTGTTGAAGAAAAGTAAAAGGGAGACATTTGTAATATTTTTACTCGCATACCCTAGTTTTGAATTTAATATCGCTTACGACATTACTCGCGGCCTGTCCCTATTTGGCTTGTCGTGTCTCTTTGGCAAAACTGTAAGCGACGACTGAAAACTGATAGAAGAATCTGATTTAGGGTCTTTGATTACATATATTTCTTGAAGAAAGTCCAAAGGGAGATATATGCAATATATTTATCTCTTTTACTTTAGGCTTATTTATACAAGCGTATATGACTTTGGGCCTATCTGCTGCTATTTGGCTTGTGTTGTATCATTGGGAAACCTATAATTCATACATTAAATTTCTTGTTGAAATTTGATTCAGCATTATTTATTAAATATATTTGTTGAAGAAAAGTAAAAGGGAGAGACTTGCAATAATTTCACTCGCATACCCTAGTATTGTATATACTACCGCTCACGACATTACTTGCGGCCTGCGCCCTATTTGGCTTGTTTTGTTTCTTGATGAAGTCGAAGAGATTTTGTGAGTGTATTGTCCCAACGATACTGTCAGAGGAGTATTTAGCTTCTTGTGAAGCCGGCGAGGTGTAGCTCGCTTTTTAATGTTTTCATATGCAACCCCCGTGATGCTGAAGTATGTGGTGATTGTGATTGAGAGATTATTATTTGTGACGTTACCGCGATTGTGCTACTTACCACCCGTGGAGCCCCTATATGGCTTGTGGCACCTATTTGGCTGTCTCTTTCTCGAGCCCCTATATGGCTTGTCTCGAGCTGAACCATACTCAATTTTGGCGGGAATATGTTTAGTAATAGTAATACTTGTGGCATAAGAAACCTGGCATATTCTATATATTGTGTTTCTAGTTGAATTTTAGTATTTCGTCTGGTCATACTGATTCTTATAAATGTAAAAATGATAAAAATTTATCTTTTTGGTAGTGCAATTTTGGAAACGTTTTGCGCAACCAGACAGGGGCGTCAGCCACTGCAACTAGGTACTCCATTTTTCACCTGTCCTTACTGACATGAATTGGAGCCTTACGTTTGGCATCTGGGTGAGACTATCAACTTTAATTATACCATTAAAAAGGGTGTTGAATTTTTAGAACCATGCCTTTTCCATCTAATGAATTGATATAAAGAGGGTACTGCCAAAATGGCATATTCGTTCTTTTGCTGAAAAAGGCAAGGGGGTCCAGACCCCAAGGACCCACCTGGTATTAAGGAAATAAGAAAGTTATAGATTTTTAGTAAATCCCCAGCTGAATATTAGCTGCTGTAATCGAAAAGTAGATTCAGCAAGGCTAGCTTCATCATACTGATTTGGATTGTAGCCATCGTCAGCGTCATCATCTTCATCCTCCTCTTCTCTGTCTTGCACATCTTCCTGCTCCACCCTAACATTGATATTCCTTATGGCAAGCGAAGCTGTTTCTGACAAGGTAGTCAGTGCGTCCTGTATTTCAATCTTGCAAATGGAGCAAATTCCAGGCTCATATGGAAAGCAGGACAAGTGGAAAGAGTGGCCACAGCCGTGTAGGATTTTAGAGTCCATTGTCCTGATTCCATGCCAAAGGCATTTCAGCACCATTAAGAGTATGTAGCTAAATTTTCATCTAAATATCTCAATGTATTTGCAAATTATCATGCCTAATAGATTTAGGCACGTTACTATCTAACTCTCTTCTCTTCTGGCACGCTTTTCCGTCTAAAAAGACATTGCGCGACTCATTAATGTTTTCCAGGTAATTCGATTTTGAGTATATTGTGTGATACTACCACCACCACCACCACCGAGATTTACTACTTCTACATCTATATCTACTTCTATGGCATGCAATTCTTTTTTCATCATTTGATACCAGGTAGTTTTTTGTTTTCCTTTAGGTTTTCTAACTGGTCTTCTGAATTCTGTTAAAGCTTTTCTTACTGGTGTTTCTACTGGAAGTCTAGCAAGATGTCTAAACCAGCTAAACCTTCTCTTCTTAATAGTTTTACTCCATGGGTGTTGATTTGTCATAGTATATAAGTTTTCATTTGATATATGATCTTGCCATTTGATTTTCATGATCTTTCTTAGCAGGATTCTTTGGAAGACATCAATTTCATGATTTAGTGCTTGAGTTATTGTCCAAAGTTCACTAACTGCCACCTTAATAATAATAATACCACGTGGCTGGTCGAGCAATAGTCTAGGCACGTGGTATTATTATCATTGAGGAAAGGAGCTGAGAAGCACCTTACGGAAAGCTGAAGATAGAGAGGAATGGAAAGCTATGGTTAGGAGATCCTCTGCTGCGCCCCGACGGATCCCAAATTTAAGGGATAGGTGACAGGAATTGTGGGCCAGTTCTAGCGAGCCGGTTCCAACCGGCTTGGAAGATTTTTGAATTTGGAAGGCCTAAATCAGGGTGAGTTTACCTTTTGGTAGTGTAGTTGACCTTAATTCAGTGCTTCTCAATCGGGGTGCACATGCACCCCTTGGGGTGAATTCGAGATACTAAGGGGTGAAATGTTGAAAGAGCGGGAATTGGGGGTGAATTATACACAAAGGGGTGAAGTTGTAACTGGGCAGATAGTTTGGTGTCAGCTGTATAATACTGGTTTCCTGTCATTTTAGATCGTTATAAATCGTGACCTACGGCTAAAATTAACAAAGCTAGTACCAAGTATAAAAACTCTTGTTGTTCGGCATCAAGCCCAAGGCTCGAATTGATAATTATGTTATTTGCTTTTAGTAACAACTTATTACAGACAAAAATATCACCCATTTATGCTGTTAAAAAAAGAACTTTTGTTGTTACAATACAGAATTTGTGCGTTGTTATAGTATACACCCTATGTCATTATCTCCTAGTTTTAATTTTCTATAATATGACGATTTGTCGTGGTGGGGGTGAATAGCAGAGAATTTTATCGTAAAGGGGTGAAGTGGGTCAAAAAGGTTGAGAAGCACTGCCTTAATTGGTAGTGGATATCTTCATGATCTTTCTTAGATATCTTCGATGGAAAGTATTTAATTTCCTAGCTATTGCCCTACTTTGTCTCCATGTTTTGCTTGCATATAAGGCCGTTGGCTGAACTATAGTTCTGTCAGCTGGAGCTTGATTTTTAAGTCAATTTTGGTGCTTGTCCAGATTTTCCCATGTTTCGACAAGGACACTTCCTAGGTAGACAGAGCTTCCTTTATCCTCAACTGGTCTTCCTCCAACTGCTATTGGGGATGAATTTTGATCAATCACACCAATTTTCATCACTTAGGTCATCTCATGGCTTAACCGTAATCCCACTTTTTCGGCTATTCCTGGTAGACTGTCCGTGAGTTGTTGTAGCCCTTCTTTGTGGTTCACCATTAGTGCAACATCATCAGCAAAACCAAATCTGCGAGAAGTTGTGGTTTGTGTTGTCTACATTTTGGGCAAATCCATTTCCTGTTGTACTGTTTGATTGTGACATAGCCACATGTAGAGTGTACCCATTGTTTGCAGTCGTTGCTTTGGTATGAGTAACTTCTGCGGCCAATGTTGATGTTGCATACCGCACGTGGAATTGCCTTTTCTGTAGAGTATTAGGATGATTTTGGTCTTGCCATCAATTTCCTTGCTTCAAGTTGCCAACACCTTTTCTCATGATGAAATCAACCACCAACAGGAACAGGAAAGGTGACAGGATACATCCTTGCCTTACCCCAGTTTCAATTTCAAAATACTCAGTGTTTCCTTCTTCCAACTTTACATAGCAGCTACTATTTGTATAATTTTTTAAAAAAAGTTTTGACAAAGGAAGGTGGTATACCATAAATGGCCACAATTTTCCATAAAGATTGCCTGTGCACAGAGTCAAATCTTTTTTAAAGTCCACAAAAATTATTGAAGATGGAGTTCTTGTTGAAATTCCACACTGCTCAATTATGCTTCTCAAAGTAAATATTTGTTCACAACATGACCTGCCTTTTCTGAATTCCGCTTGTTGCTCTCTATGATTTTCATCCACTGCATCTTTCAACCTTTCCAAGAATACAATGCTTAGAACCTTGCCATTCACCGAGAGCAATGTTATTCCTCTCCAGTTGTTGCAGTCTGCTAAATTTCCCTTTTTGGGCAGTTTCACAATTGTCCCCTTTCTCCAACCTTCAGGTATTTGTTGTTCTTTCCAACAGCAGTTTAACAGCTTTGTCAACCCTCTGGAAACCACTTTTCATCCATGTTTCAAAAGTTCAGCTGTTATTTGATCTGCTCCTACTGCTTTGTTATTTTTGTGTTTCCTTATGGTTTGTTTAGCTTCATCTTCTGTGGTGGTATCTTCATTAACATCTAGCTGTTCTAGCATGATCTCATTTACAAAGTTGAACAATTCCATTGGGCTGGATTGGTTTATAACTTCTTTGAAATGTTCCACTCAACCTTTGCTTGGCTGCTCTGTTATTGTGAGTACCATCCCATCTTTGCTTTTAATGGGAACTGCAGATGAACGCCAGGTTCCTGTCAGGTCCCTCACAATCCTGTAAAATGTTTGGGTTTCATTTCTTTTGCTGCTTCCTGTGCCGCATCACCCTTTTGTTGGAACCATTCCTCTCTGTCTCTCCTGCAACTCTTTTTCACCTCTTTGTCTGTAAGGTGGTATCATTCCTTAAGTCTACCACAGGTTTCAGATGTATCCGCCCATTGCAAGTCTTGTTTAAGTTTCTTCCTTTCATCTATAAAATTCCACATTCTGTCTTGAATCCACATTTCAGACTTTTCCCCTCTTCTTCTCCAAATTTGCCCTTCTGCTGTACAGGTCATTGCATCTGTGAACATCTTCCATTGTTTTTGGAAATCGTCAACCTGTAGAAGTGGTTCCAATTTGTTTTTTTAGTTGTTCTTGAGAATCTGTTGATTTTAGTTTATTGTTAAGCTGTTCCACCACAAAAGGTCTCGTTGGTTTTGATTTGTGAAGTTTTGTAAGTTTCAGTTGGATTTGGCCTCTGACTAGGTAATGGTCCGAACCCACATATTTGCCTCTACAGACTCTCACATCTTTCAGTGATGAGCACCATCTTCTCCTTATACAGATGTAATCAATTTTGTTTTGAGTTTTTCCATCAGGGATAGCAAAGTCTTCTTATGTATTTTTTTTATGAGCAAAGAAAGTATTTCCAATGCAAACTCCATTTATGTTACACAGCGATAGTAAGCACTCTCCATTTTCATTTGTTTCTTGAGTAGATCTGTGTGGCCCAATTACTTGTTCCAAACCTTGTCTGTCATTGCTAATCTTTGCATTTAGGTCTCCTATTAGCAGCACAATGTCATGTCTTGGTATTGTGTGAAGTGTATCTTGACATTGAAGGCACACTTAATGTCTTTTACTTCCTCACTTGTGTCTTTGGTTGAGACTTACACCATGAAAATCATTGCCTTATAGTGCCTTGATTGCAGTCTTGCCGTTAGTATCCTCTCACTAACAGGATTCCATCCAATTAGCACATTGGTAACCTCTCTATTTAGCATTAGTCCTACACTTTTATGTACTTCTTCAGGTCCTGCCACTTCTGAGCCATTGTACCTCTGTGAGTCCTAAAATGTTGAGCTAGTAGTTTTTGAATTCTCTAATTACTTGAGCCATTTTCCCATTTGAAATAATGTTCTAATGTGCCGCGTTGCAAGTGGTAATTTTGGAGGCACTAATCATAGAGTTCTTCATCAGACATTGGGTTTCCTTGTGGCTTTGACCAAATATCATTATCTTAAGGGGTGAACCCATCCTTTTGAGCTCAAAATAGTTGATAGAAGCAAAGAATAAAATATGCCTGCCTCTTTCAAATTGCAATTATATCTTTGTAAGCATTTTGCACATATAGATCACTTACTTTTAGTGCCATAGCAAGAGCTCTCATGTGCAATAAATATAAGCAGTGATTTTAAATTTGAACAAGCCTCCCTTTTGTAGTCCTTGTTCAGAAATTCTTACTAGAAAGCTGTATTTACCAACTAGCGATCATATAATTATATACAGTGCAATAGAGCAAGAAGTATCCAAAACATAGAGACTTGCTATCAAATGCCTAATTTAGTCATAATCACAATTGTACAAGTTTTTATGACACTTCCCTGTTTTGTAGTCCCATATGAAGATTGGTCTCTATTATTAATAGCATGTTTTCTTAAAAAAGCTTTTTCATAGAAAAAATTTTCTCAGAGAGAGTGAGCATGTTAGTGAAGCTATATCATAGAGCATTTACTAAATACCAGCCATATAAAATGGGGATTACAGAAGGGACTGAAAATTTGCCTTTTGTAGTCCCTTCACCAGTAGGTGCTTAATTGCTGTCCTACTGCTAGCTAACTTCGAAAATGTTTCCAGCCTGCCCCAAGCTCTTAATACACCTAATATTTATTAGCATTACTGCGATAAAATTTCAAAACATGTTCACAGCAAATTATTTTAACAATTTTTACTATTTGTTAGCATATTTTTGTGCTTTTTGCACTCTCACCTGAATTGACATCTGATTTTTCAACATAGAGTACTATCTTAGGTTATAAAGCATTTGTTCACCCCTCCCTGCTGAGTCCGAGTCCCCCGTTTTGGACTATCCACTTACTCTGACCCCCCAGCAATTCTTGTAAAGTATTGGCATATGATAATGGCTTTTTATCCCCTCTCCAATAATCAGTGCCTCCTAGTTTTTTTCCACTGGTAAAAATCTCACTGTTTTGAGACTGAATCTCCAGGCTTTTCTATGTTAATTTTTGAGATCTGATGGTTTGAGGTTTTCAGAGGTTAGAAGGTCTTATTGTGGTACATTACATAAGGGGGCATAACTGTAATTGATGTTCTTTTGGTTACCACAACATTTTAAAATTTTGTCATATTTCAATCCATGCTCAGAGGGACATGTGCATTCATATATGCATATGTCCACACACATGCGAAATCTGCAGTACTAGCCAAAACTTGCCTGTGCCAACATTGCTGACAACCACAAAATTGTGCATGCTCAATAGGAACATTGTTGTTGCAACTGCAGTGCTAGAGACTGTCACCATATGCTTTATCCTGTTTCATCCTAAATGAGATATATGACATGCTTTAGGAACAGGATGGTCTTTGTTTCAGTTGCACAAATGTTGGAACGCACATGCAAGTCCAAATATTTGATAGCATTTGTACATGCAGAAAAGGGTGTATGTGCAACTTGATGCTCTTGCGTCAATTTCTTCCAGGCATGGACTGTTATTAACTGTAGTGGTTTGATTTTATGTAGTAGGGTAAGTTGGTTCTAGTATCAATTTATAAGCCACTTAAAAGTTTGCTTTAATTTGCAACCACCATATTTCCTTTCCTATATGTGTTTTCTGAAGCAGACTTTGAGGAAAGTCTGCTTCAGAAAACTGTGATAATAAAAATTGGAATGACCATAGTAATAATAGTGCAGGTATGCTGGTTTGTTGACTGGGCTGTTTGAAGCACAAATTATTTGGGAATGCATCTGAAGTATTAGTTGCCATTAAACCCAGAATGCAAGTCTGTATGTAGGTATGCTCTGATTCATGCGAAGGCTACCATAGATTGAAAGTTGATGGAAAATAGTTTTTGAGCTTGGAGAATAGTACAGTTTTCTGTGCATTCCTTGCATTTCTGTGGATGGCTGAAAATGCCTTGAAATAGCACTGAGCTGAATTGTGTTTTTTTCACTTAATAATATGGCAAATTTATCATTGTTATTGAAAGTTTATTAATTATAGCCAATGCTTTGTGGATGCATTTGCAGAAACATTATATGGAATGTAAATTGAAGAAAATCTAATCATAAAACAACTTTTGAAACAAGATATCATCCTCACTCAGTGGATCTGATTTAGGGTTTTTGAATTTGCAATATGTGTTTGAGTGTCCACATTCTTAGCAATTATTACAGTCTCACTGAGCCTTCTGTTGAGGTTTCAAACTTGCCAAAGCATGCTCCACCAAAACCAAGATTTATTTTGGCCCAAGATGTGCCTTCTTATAACACAGGATATTAGATTACAAGCCACTAGTTTTTGGCCCCTCCTGGAGTGAATATATATTGGGGGGAGGGGGTAACATAGGAAGTAGACCTTATAGCATTTAGTAAAACTATATTATTGGTATAAGTGTAAGATGTTTTGGTTTCTTCTGCACAAATACCAGAAGTTTAGTTGCATATTATTTCTTTTTCTTAACAGCAGTGTTTAAAAAAGTTATCTGTGGTTCTTATAATTTTTTTATTTTTAAGGAGTTTTATAGAGTTTCTTAAAACTACCATGCCAAAGAGTTTTATAGAGTGTTTGCTTTTGCTTTGTATAATTTTGGAGTCTTTTTTCTTTGTTGTTGATTAGTCAAGGTGTCTGCCATGCCAGGGAAATCAGGAAAGTGTCAGGGAAATCACTTGCCTCATAAAAATGTCAGGGAAATTTGGTCCTTTTTTGCAATGCTGGAAATGTCAGGGAAATCTGACTCACTTCACTAACATCCATGAAAAACAAAACATACTTAATTTTTCACCCTTGTGCCACTATCTTTTCTGTGAAATATACAGTCAGGGTACAAAAGTATGGAGACGAAGGGCCTAAAAATTCGTATAATAATGATTGAAAAGCTTGCAATTTTTTCTCCATGGAAGTGATAGCTGATGTGACGAAAACTTGTAAGTAAATACTTCCATGTTTGAAGCATGCTAGACTTTTTCAGCTATTCTTTTGTAATTTAACGAAAATAAAGAAATGTAAGCATGACTTTACCACAGCACGAAGAAGCGGCAACATTCTTTTCACATATGAACAGCTTTGTTCATCTGACACTAATCAGAGCATGAAAACGTCAGATAGTGACCTAAAGGTTAACCGAAATGTTTATCCAGATGCGGTTACATGTGATAGGATGCGTCTAATTGGCCCCAAGTGTGACCAATTAGGACCTTTTAACCATTGTTTACTTAAAGAGTCCCAATGAGAAAACGAACTCTTTTTGTCTACACAAGATGCAAAACCCAGTCCATTTTTTGTTCTGTTGCATGAAATACTGTTGGCCACCTCTGATAGACTTAGTCAGGCAGCCACTGTTCTTACTATTTGGTAAATATCAAAATTTCAACTACCTACATCCCTCCAATAATCGTATCTTAAATCTTTCCCTGATGATGACATCGAGGTACTTGTTTCCTATAATTTTTCTACTATTAGATGACACTTACAATGAAATATTTCAGGGAAAAAGGGATATTTGCCAGGGAAATCAGGGGCAGATCCAAGAGAGAAATCTGACCAGAGCTCAACCAAAAGCTCATGGGTGTGACTATATGGGTGTGGCACTAAGTATGGGTTTGTATAAATATGACCTAGTGGATACAGCTCAGCTGAGTACCTGAATTGAGTACCCGAATAGTTAAAATGAAACTTGTACTAGGCGAAAGTGCAATTCAGTGTGACATCCAAATGCAAGGTGGAAGGAAGCAATAAAAAATTAAGTTCACAAGCACGGGTCACGCTTACAAACCAGAGATAAATGTATAGGCTGCAAAGGGGGACATTGCAAACAGTTTTGTGAAAATTTGGAGGGGCACGTGCACCCTGTTCCCACAGCTCCTATGTTTGTAGTCAAATGGCCGTAATATTATCAAAGTACTAGAAGTGAATTACCTCACTTGTGTCATAATAGGACACCTGGTTTCTTGACAAACAGGGCACTGCAGCACTGATAACTAACATTATGAATATCTTCAATGGATTCAGACATTTCTAGTACCTCAAAGTAATTGCTGTCTGTCTCCCCTTGAAGGCACTGTTTCAACATCAAGACATCTTGGCATTTAGTCCTCATGTTGATATAGTTGAGCCCTGGGGATGGAGCATTATGATTGGCTAACAGAAATTGAGCTCTGGTCAGGGCGATGTTTGATTGGGTGAAGAAGAATATTTTATCTGACTAGGACTCATGCCAAAATTGTTTATGAAATAATGAGATCTGATTGGACCCAGGGTAGTTTGGCATCTGTAAATAACAGACTCACCAGCGTTTAGGAGGAATACATCATCATCAACTACAGTTGGATCATGTCCGATCCGCGGTGGCCGCCTTCACGAACTTCCTCCATCTGTCCCTATCACTTGCCATCTCCACCGCTGCTTACACGCCACCACAAAATTTTACTACGTCCTCAATGAATCATGTCTTTGGCTGACCCTTTCCCCATATGGCCCGTAAACTGAACCCAGAAGTAGTGCTCTGCCAATTCCAATTTCTTCTCTCAAAATGTGGGCAACCATACCAACCTTCCTTTGCAATATGGAATCTAGAAGTCTTGAGTCTGGTTGCATTTTTCTCAGGACCTCTTCATTAGATGTTTAGTGGTTCATTAGATGCACAAAGCCCTTCTATAGCACCACAATTCAAAACCTTTGATCCTTTTCTTATCTGACTCCTCTAATGCCCAACATTCTGAACCATATGACGCAATTGAAAAAACTAGAGAAGATTGCAATCTCTTTTGGGATCAAGCATATTCCTTTATCCTTCCAAATTTTTGTTAAGGAAACCACTGCATTCTTTGCAATTGCAATTCTTCTTTTGATCTCGGGTGTATCGTCATACCTGTTAGTTGAAACTGCTCCCAAATAGGTAAATTTTTTAACATTCTCAATTTTTTCACCATTAATACAGGTGGTTCGATCCACTTCACCTTCAGCAGCTTGTCTAAGAACGTTCATGATGTTTTTCGTCTTTGCATGGAGAAACAGACCAGCTTTCTCACTTTCTGTTCTGACCCTATCAACCAGCTCCTGGAATTTTGGCAGGGTATTTGCAATAAATGATCTGCTTTCCTCTACGCCTTCCAGCATTTTCTCCTTTGCTGATAATACTTAAATTAAGTTCATCGTTTTCATCCAATGGACAGCACCTTGCCTTTTCTAATACTTCACCATATCGTAACATTTTAACCTCACTTCTCACCAATGACTTCAAAAATGTAGAGAAGTGGGATAGTGACAACCTTGTTGAGTTCAATGAAGAATAGACAATACAGGTTGTCATATCACGTAAACATCACCAAGATTTCCCCCCTTTTTTCATGAACGGTCATAAACTGGACATTTTATCTTCTTTTACTCAACTTAGTCTTTCTATTTCATCCAATCTTACTTGGAAACCCCATATCAATTCCACTGCAAAGCATGCATCCCAGAAACTTGACTTTATTTCTAGAGCCCGTGGCTATTTCACATCTTCTCACCTATTAACTATATACAAATCACAGATTCGTCCTTCTCTGGAGTACTGCTCTCATGTCTGGGGTGATGCTCCTAAATCTTCTCTCCATCTTCTTGACAGAGTCCAGTTTAAAGCTATCCGTCTCATCAAAAATCCAAACCTCACCAATTCTCTACAGTCTCTCTTCCATGGTCGTCTTGTTGCAGATCTTTCCATTTTCTGCCGCTATTTTCACGGACATTGCTCTCAGGATATCAAGAATATTATTCCTGATCCAATGAGGCGTGTTCGAACCACCAGAAGCTCTACGTGTTCACACCTTTTCCAAGTTACACTACCTAATCCACGAACTCTAGCTCACAAATCATCTTTCATTCCTAGAACTTCTCAACTGTGGAACTCATTGCCACCCACTACTTTCCCTGAATCCTACAATTCGCCATCTTTTAAATCTAACATCAACAAACTTGATCTTATCTCCCTTTCTGCTTAAGCTTCCCCCATTTTCTCAGTTTTTCCGTTGTCGGGGCTTTGTTATAGGCGCTACGGCCGTTCCCCTACATTACTTACTAAAAGAAAAGATTAAACACAACCTGCATGTTTTGGCAACCGCTTACTTGCACGTGGCATTCCAGCCAGTGCGGTATCAGGCAGGTTTGAGTTCCACAATTATTGCGGCATCTGAAACTTTGGGTAGTTGTGTTGAATTAAGGATTATGGTAGGGGTTAGGAACACCAAAATGTAAATTGAATGCTATCAACGTTTTGTATATGGGGAGGGAATAGTGATAGGATTTGTTTTCCGGCGCTTAGTGCCAAATGATACCTCAGCGAACTTATGGGGTGGACTTCCGTAGCCATGGACAGACAATATTTGATCTGGTCATAGTGTTTTTTCTACGCTATGTAAAATGGCTATACATGCATATTAACAAAATCAGTAATGTAAAATAAGTAGTGCTTTCCCCAGTTTTTGACAGTGTTGCTATGTCAAAAACAAGGGCGCCTGCACTTGGGAGCAGTAGGAGTGGCTCCCCCTTCTTCCCTTTTCCATGTAGGGGAGGAGAGACAAGAATTGCCCTTCATACTAAACTCGTTCCATCTCTCCTATCTTGTAAAGGGGCAGTTCCGGCAATGTAAGCAGGTCGGTTGAAGAAAACTGTTCTGGGGGCAAGCCCCCAGACCCCTAACTTGCCTAGTATAGCTATGAGAACATTGAACTAAACATTGTTGAGTTTGAAGACCAAAGTCTACCTTTGTGCAGGAACATAAATATACATAGATGTGCCCTCAGAGGACGCCTTGCCCCCCTACCTTAGGTATGTGCAGGCATCCCTGGCCAAAAAATTTTCTTTCAATGGAGTTTCCTATCTGGGGAATCAAAATTGGAAACCTCGAGCACGGGAAATCCCTTGACATGGAGTTACAGCTTATTTGACAGGACAACTCTGTTTTGTCAAAACTAAATTACGTAGCCATCTCACTATAAAGTACCTAATCTGCAGAGTGATGTGCTTCATTTTTTTACGTTTCTTTTGTTTATATGTGTTTACGTATTCATACATTTTAAGGTATTGGAAGGTGGGTGTTGTCGTGAGAATGTCAGAATTTTCCCTGGATCCATCCCCGAGTCAGGCTTCTCTTGTCTTTTAAATGTGAATTCGTCAATGAAAACAGGCAACTTTTATCCAGTTGTGCTAAAGAAATGAAACAGAAGGCAGTATACTTTATAAAGAGAATTATTCTTTTGTCTCAGAAATCATCATGTGGATTATAAGTAAAGTCATAATTTATATGTGATTTCTGTTTAATTTTTTTTCGTTTTTATATTGCTTTTGTAATTTCTGTTGTACCTTCTTTTGAAGATTCCATTGCATTACAAGAATATAATAGTGAAGTGGATTTGGAGATAGAAGGTGTAAGCCAAATGGTATGTGGTTATTTCATTCTATGAATCAGGATAAACATCAGTACCTCATGAATGTATAATTAGTACCTTATATTCCTCAAGTTTTCAATTTGAAGAATACCTAAGAAGATTTATGAGAGACCTTTGATTTATGTGTAAGCAATAAAAAAGTAGAAGGAAAGTGAGTCCCAGCAATGTAGGTCATTTGGGAACCTGGTCTCTACTGTTAAGTGGTAATAATGTGATATTGAGTAATGGAATAGATGAAAAGGAATTAAAAAGAGAAAGCATTTACGACCTAGTATTTGAGACCTATCACTTCGGAAAGTGTTCAAACTGTTTGATGCTTAATATGTAGTCATGCATGCTTTTAAGCTGGACGATTGTGGGTAAGATTTCTGAAAACTCATACAACGATCCCCAAATTGACAAATATGTTTTAGAGTCCAATATTTCTCAAGTATTACACAAGTAGATCTGGTGCTTTGAGAGATATTGACGTAGAAGGCGAATTTCTTGATTCCCCTTGTTGGGGATACGTGCAGTCAAAGTTGAGAGTCACAAGTCAGAGCTAGTGCCATGCAAAATTCACAGGATTCATTTAGTTTGGAAAGTCAGGGAGATAAATGCCAATTTTTGGATACGTCAGAGAAAGTCAGGGAATGTTTTTCTGAAAACTTAAAGCTTAAGGAAGTCAGGGTATATTTTTGAGCGAATTCTGCGACAATGTTTCAGAAGCTCTATTTCGTCAGGTTAGTGATGTAGGCCATCAAAGTTTTAATGTCATCCCTCACTCTTCTTACAATGTGTGTTCTGTTTTATGTCTAACACCAAGAAAATTCTTTGTTGCCATGGTACGTGTTTACAGGCCCTTATGTACTGGGGGCAGGGGAGAATTATCCTTCAATAAGTCACTGAGATTATATATAGAAGTAGCCTGCACCATTGGCAGAAAATCTAGGGGGGGGAGTGGCTGCCACCAGGTAACTTCAGACTTGGACAACTGTGACAGAGATTCATTGGTAGTGGGGTACAGGGTAGTGGGGTAAAGTAATAGGTTAGTTAGTTAAACCGTCCTATTCCTGAAGGTCAAAAAGGACAGCAAAAAGGTAGAGCCACTATTTCCAGTAGCCTACAGACATAGTTTTTGTATAGACATCGTCAGTGTAGCTTCTTTTGTGTTGCAAATCTTCAGAATTTGATGGAAGCAAGTTATGGCGTCCGTTTTTCCTTCTCAACATAAAAAACAATGACAGGGTTCATACTAAACCTGGAACACCTAGAAAAATGGCCATTTTAACGAAGAGTCAGGGAAAACCAGGGATAGTCAGGGAGTTTTGTATAATTTTTATCCAAGTCAGGGAAAAGTAATGGAAAACAGATCATTTAGTCCATATGTTATTTTTATCATCTCTGTTCATAGTTACTCGCAAAGTGTTTGTTCCATCTGTTGTCAGTAAATGTGAACTGTATCACTTTACTATAGCAAGTTCCTATACATTACCTATCTATTAGGCTTCATTTTCCTTACCTAATTTTGCAAATATGATAATTTGAGGTCAGGGAAAAAGTGGGTGTTTGTGACTATCAATTATGGAAAAGTCAGGGAATAGTCAGAGAATTTTGATTGACATGTTGGGTATAAACCCTGAATGATTAAAGCAATTAATGTCCTATTTTGCAGAAGGGTGTTTTCCGACAATCTAACGGTTGAGATCTTAAAAGTTTTTCTAGGAGAAGCCTCTAGACCCCCAATTTAATTCCACTCCTATTATGTGATGGATGAGATGGTATAGCGGTTAGAGTGCATGTTTCCAGTGTGGAAGGTTTACGTTTCGAGTCCAGCTCGAGGCCTTGACTTAATGCTCACTCACTGTTCACCCAGCAGTGAATGGGTACCTGGTGGTAACACTGGGAAGATAAAGGCGGCGAGGAAAGGAATTGGCCACCCTACCTCACATGCTGGTGGCTCAGGATAAGTGTCGTCTCTAACAGGCACGCCTCTACCTGCGAAAGCATGTGCGATTACTTTTACCAATATTGTACTGCTTATTTTTAGTGACGTATGGTATCGTAGAATAGATGTTATTATTAAATGAACAATGTTTAAGAAAATCGAATCTTTATACAGGCTTTTTCTACAGTTATATAATATTTACACAAGGTACCTACTCTAGTGCCTCTAATAGAAGGGGGGTGCAAATAGAAGGGGTCGTTTATGTCGGATAAGTTTTCAATAAAAAGAGGGTGCTCATTGAAGGGGATATGCATGTCGGCAGCTTTTCAATAGATAAGGAGTGCTCAGAGAACGTGGTTCATGCTCTTAAATTGTTTTATTAAAAGGTGATGTAATTTTCAGCGTATTGTGATCATGCTTGATTTGTAAAATTTAATAGAAGGAGGGATGTTAGTAAGCCACTGAGGGAAAGGAAGATTCTCCTGAAACTCATAGACGGGGGCGTCTATTAGAGACACCAGATTACACTCAGGGTACAAATGCATTGAAACGAAGGGCCTAACATTTCGTTTTCAAAAATGGCGTATACGGCGTAAAAAATTTTTTCTCCTTGTTCTCAAATATCTAGGTAGGTGGCAATAGGGTCTGACGTATGGCCTAAACATGACATTCCGGAGACAAGCCTAGGCACTCTGAGATAAATTTTGAGGCAGGGTTTTCGTATTTTAGGGACAATAGGGTCTGAGAGATCAAAAGATATCTAAGTAGGCAGATCGAAAGTTGAAAAAAGAAGAGGTATACTGAAAAGGAAATAATCAAGGCAGTGATAAAGGCGTTTTTAGACCTATCGCTGCAGTAGCAGTTCGAACCGCTTGATGCTTGACATGTATGTGGTATATATCCTTTCAAGTTTGAGGCTTGTAGATAAACTTTCTGAAAACTTATACTATGATCCCCCAACTTGGCATATTTTTGTAGTCCAAAATTTCTTGCATTATGCACAAATAAGTATGGTGCTTAGAGAGAGGTCGACGTAGAATGCGAATTTCTTGATTCTTGTTGGGGATACATGCATTCAAAGTTAAGAATCATAGGTCGAAGGTAGGGCCATGGATTATATGAGCAATGCAAATACGAATTACTTTATTTTGGGAAATTGACATATTGGTACTTCTTGCAGCGGCCTAAATTTTAGAATAAGGTGCCTTGCCGCAACAGCCATAACACGATTTAACAAATATGCAGTAAAATGCAAGTTCCAAAAACGTATGTTTAGTGCATACTGGCATGACTGCATTTCCTGTTTCTTTGTCGTGTGAAAGGGTTACTGTAAGTGGTTTATACACATCTCATTGAAATAGTATCAAAAACTGTCTCTCCAACCATTTGCTTATAGACTACTTTTTTGTAGTCTCTCTTGTAATGTGCAGTAGTGACTAGAATTGAATTTGTTGTATGCTAATTCCAGCCACTTGCTTTAGTGTATCGGTTTGTTGCTTTCTTGCAGTATGCAAAAGCCTAGGAAGAGGGTAATAGCCAAGGAAACCAAATTTAAATATATATTTACCATTTGTTGACTCCAGAATTGTGCTTTTTTACTTTTGCAGGAAGAAGCAGGAAAAAGGAACGAGAAGTGGACTGAGGAGAGAGAAGGGAAAGAGCGAAAAAAGGTCGAGCAGGCCAGAGATGCTGGTAGAAGTTGCAGTGTAGCCTTGCCTACGCAAGGTAAAGTAAAGCACTTCAACAATGAAAACACCGTTATGCCCAGAAACCTTGAAGTTAAAAGTAAGTTGGTGTTGTCAGTATTTTTTATTTATATTTATATATATTTATAAAATATATATATATATATTTATAAAATATATATATATATATATATTTTCCGTCATGATAAAGAGTACAGGGTAGCTGTTTCTCGGTCACATGTATTAAGCTACTTGAACAGTTTAGCTTTACTTTCAGATGTATCAACGCCCTTGAAAAATGAAAACATCTCTGGGGCCACATATGCGCCACCTCTATCATCTTCAAAGGAGTTAGATGAAAGTACCAGTAAGTTGGTTTTGACAGTTTTTTGCATATGTATTGACCGCTTGAGCTTTCGTGGGCTTTTTATAAGTATAAAAACAAATACGCTTGTGTTTTGCCCCTCTGTGGGAATGTTAGATATTTAAACATCTCCAAATGAAAGAGGTAATTTTAGTAGTGACATAATTTTCCTTGTTTTGCTTGATATGGCTTTCTGGCAATTTATTCTTAAAGTCATAATTTTATATAAAAAGAGTGCGTTGATGGCAACATTATGTGCATGGGCCTTGCCAAGTAATCACTTCAAATTTGCATTTTCCCAATGCCATGCAATATACCAATGATTTGGTCATGTGATCAGAGCTCAATAGTTTGTGCAAGCAGGTGAGAACTGCTTGCAGGCACAAAATGCTATGCTTCAATTTCTGCTGGAAATTTTGATCCAATTTTGTATCTGACCATCTGGCATATGATTTGTATCTGAAGTACGTGACCAGAACTCAATGATTTTTGCAAGTGGGCGAGAAGTGTTTGCAAACACAGAGTGCTCTGCTTCAAATTCTGCAAGTAGTGTTGATCCAAAGTTGTATCTGACGATCTGCTGCACTCTATTTGTAAATTAAGGCACATTTTACAAAGACCTATGCTAGCAGACCCATTATGTTCTCAAGTTAGTAGGAGATACCTGACTGTCTAAAGGGTCTATTGCATGAGCAGGTCTGGCCCTACTAACCAAATTAGATGAGTTTAGGCGAGGTCCCTTTTCCAACAACAAACCTGTATTTTATTTGAAATCCAATTACATGATAACAGGTCCAGCCCTTATAGCAGAGATCCCACTATAGCATAGCACGGCTGGCCCTGTTAGAAGGGGTGAATATTTGACATTCTTCTCTTGTAATGACGAAACAGGGCTGTAGACAGGACTTGCTATCAAGCTTTTCACACAACTTTTGGCAATTTACCATTGTGTATGCTATCCCGCTAGGGAACTATCCGTATTTTCCTAATCGAGGTACTCCTCTTTCCTTGAAAAGTCTTCCTCATGTGAATATACTTTGTTTTCTCTGCGCTTTACGATGTTTTCTTGGCAATGTAACATGTAGTATTTCTGCGATAGCAATCGTGTTGATGTAAAATGCGTTGAGTTGCAGCAGCAGTGATGCAAAGGTGTCCATTCTGCATATTAAACTGAGAAACGTAGGCATAGTTTGTTGATTTCCATCTGCCATATTGATGAACAGCTGCTTTCCCGCTGAGATAATCTCTCAGCCCTATGGCGAAGTTCCTCATGTAATGGGAAAGAGGCATCTATCTCAGATAGCATGCTCGGTCCTCCTACCAGGGCCTGCTCTGCTCGTGTAATCCTACTCTGGATTTCCTGGCATCGGATTATCTGGATTCTGGGACAGTCCAAAGTTCAGGCTTCCCACTCTATCAGAAAATCATAAAACGTCATAAAAAATTACTTTGTTGAAAGTTTTTCATAAAATGTCATAGAAAGTGGCTAAATGTCATAAAATGTCATAAATTTTTGCATGAAAGAATCTTTCTCATAAGTGGTGGCCTGTTTTAGTGAAAAGTATTTGAGATAAATACTCGAGTATTTGATTGTTTTATAAAGGTGTTCTTACAGCGAAATCTCGCACAGAAAGTTGAAATGTGACCTGATTTTACCATATTTGTTAGGAGAGTACAGGGTGTCTGCCATGTCAGGGAAATGTCAAGGAAATCCATTCCCTCTCACAAAAATCAGGGAATTATCAGTGGAATTTGGTCCCTTTTGCAAATTCAGGGGAATCTAACCCTTTTCACTGACATCCTAGAATGGTGCAACATATATTTCAATCATCATTTTTCATCCTTGTGCCATTATCTATTCTGTACAACATATATGGTTCAAAGGCCAAATGAGTACCAGATCGATGATAAAGGTAATGTTTCTCCTATTTACCAATAGGGTGTTTTCCTACGTTACAGAGGGCGTGAACTTAACAGTTTTCCTTATAGCATTTAAAATGTCTTGCACATTCAAGGGGGAAGTAGCTATTACCCACATCTGAGATACCTTCATCTTTTCTTCTCTTGCATGAATGATGTTAGCCGCCGCCGCTATCATTAGCCAGGCATGCACTTTTCGTACCATTCATTAAACTTCAAAATTTCAGCTACCTAGGCCCCCCAATAATAATCTCTTAAGTCCGTCCCTGGTGGTAACAGCGAGGTACTCACTTCCTATAATTTTTCTTTTATTCAATGACACTTGCAATAAAATATGTCAAGGAAAAGGGATATTTGTAAAAGAATTATCAGGGAAGTCCATCTTCCTGATTTGCCAGACACTCTGTGATATTTGAAATGACCAACAACGTTAATTTTGTCATAAAACTTTATGAAAATCACTGAATAATGTCCTAAAATGTCCTAAGAATTCAGCAAAAGGTATCATAAATTCACAGAAAAATTGTTAATTTCAGAGTGGAATGTCTGAACGTTTTTTCATACTCCCAAAAGCGTGCGTAGAATATTGTGCTGCTTATTCTGGAGTTTGGAGGTGTTGACTATGCTTTAACCGAATTTTCCCTACAAATATTGATTTCCAAAATGTAGAAATCATACTCTGAGAGGAAGGAAGCAGACAGCTCTATATGTAGTTGATTTTTCCATTCCTGTATATTTCACTGGCTGGCAATCATGTTAGCTGAAATGTGTGTCGATAGTAGCCAGGCAACTGTTCCATTTCCTGACTTTGAGAATCACGAGTGGATATAGCCGNCTTGGTAAGAACATAGCACAACACACATTAGATAGCCTGATACACACTACCTGGTTAGAGTGACACACATTGCAAAATGGTTAGTGAATCCAAGCCAATTACACGTGACCAAAATGGAAAAGTCACACCTAGTGGTCATTAGACAAAGCAATGGATACAAATAATATCAATTTTTCATTGTAGTAGATAAGTTTAATTTGTTCGAGTATTNTCTCCACAGTTTACCTGGAGATTCACTATGACTATAATGATTTCCATTGCTTTGGAGCACCCTTAGCTTGATTTATGGCTGCCTCATGAGATGGAGCAATTGTCATTCTTCCTTTCTTTTAAGCGTCTTTTTTACCTTTTGCTTTAGATCGTATGATAAACCTTTCATTGAACGTGGAGGTATGTTGTTATATTTTTGAATTTACATATTATGTTAGAATTAAGAAGACATGTATTATTTATAATAGATATGCATCAAACAGTTGCTATTTTTGTTTTTAACATTTTCTTGTTTAAGTTTGTTCCGCGATCATTATGCTGCAAACCATATGCCATAATTACTATGAAAGAAGTAACAAGCCCTCAATGTTTGCTATTTTAGCATTTCAATCTCGAAATCGAGCTATGAGTTGTAAAGTTATACCCAGGACTTGACACAGCTTAGAAATTGCTGTCTTGGCTTCCAGAAGCCACTTGTGCAAATTTTGTGTAAGGTAGTAAAGCATCTGTTGCCTCCCAAATGGTGGGTGCTACCATATCTGACAGTACACAGGAGGAAAATCTATTCATAAGGCCTCTACTTGAAAGTAAAGATAGGACAAGGTACCAATTGTGGGTACAGTTCGTGTGAAGATATAATTAGGCCACACGTGACTAGTACAAGCTTGCATGTTCTGAAAGTGCTTCTTTGTCAAGAATCAAACAGTAGCTTTGCAACTTGAGTTATAAAAAGAGTAGCGTACACTTCATAGGCCTACATCAATTGAAAAAAGTATCGATGTAGAAACTTAGAAACAGGAAGGGGATCTAATTTGTATGGGATAACTGCACATAGAATGGTATCAAAGAGAAGTAAACCACATGAAACATTTTACAAGAAACCTTCTCAACAAATCTCGAACTATCCAGAAAGATTTTGTGATTTATGATATTCATAAGATTGATGAGAAATTAACTGTGCAAGTCATAAATGATCGTCTTATTCAAAGTATTGGATAACAATGAATGAGTTCCTGAAGTTTTCTAGGGATTTCAAAGCAATTTCCATATCTCGATGTAGCCATTGCATGATGGGCATGCCAATTCTACCAGCTCCAGCAACTTATAAGCATAATTTTGTGCAGCCTCTCCTATTTTGCCCTATTTGCTAATTCGCTTAGGGCATCCTCGCGATTTCTCTTTCCTTTCTCAAATCTGCTATGAGCACAGCTTTCAGTCTTTCGGGGCGGGGATCTTCTCTATCTTCCGCTGATAGGCGTAGGTATTCATTGAATGCTGGACCTTCAAGCTTACTTGAACGGGCTAGAATGACCTTTTCTCTTGTGTTTCCTTTTAGTGGCGCATGTATTTCCACTTTTGTGAGAAAGCCTTGAACGTTGCTCATTCTATTGAAACACCAAATACTTTTCGAAGAGTCCATTATAGTTCGGTTATAGTAATATTGCCTAAAGATTGCTATGAAGAGAGAGTTTGTGACTTTATTGTGATAGAACTATAAGCGAATGGTCAAGTAGCAAAACAAATGTAAATACGAATACAAGAGGGAAGATCTAGGTACATGGCAATAGGTGGAATCTCTGCCAAAAGTCTTTGGAAAACTAATTACTTAGTGAATGATTTCTGATAAAAATGATAGTCTTATCCATGTTGAAAAGTTGAAACTCCCTCCCCCCCTGTAATCAATGTTGAATTTAGTGGTTATTTGTCAAAGAAGTGTCTGCAAGCATAGAGCCTTTTTCTGTACCTGTCAACACTGCCTATAGCAGCATTGTTTTGAGGGGGGAAGGGGATATTACTAAATGAGCAGCAGAAATAATGCAAGTGTTCCAAGACTTTTGTAAGAGATTGTATGTTGACGTAACACCCACAGTACATACTGATCGAATGGAAGTAACTGCAGATAGAAATGTACCATCACCTATGGAAGAAGGAGAGATACCCATCATTTCAGTTTAATGCCAGTACATCGATAATTCTGATATTGGAGGCTGCAGTACTACTGGTTTAGATAATGGATCACAGACAGGTGAGAATTCTACTGCAAATGTTGAGCATCGGTGGTGAGACTGACACCATACTACAACGATGACTTACTATGATTTTGTTAGACCATATGATAACCTTCCAGCAGTTAATATGGTTAAGTCACAGGCTTTCCCATTACAGATTTTCCCATGGACTAGTTGGTGGTTACTTTGTGTCATACCTTTTGTATTGTATAAGGCCAGTGCCTTTTATGTGGTGATCAGCTACTTTTATAGACTTTTTTATTGGGAACATTGAGATACTATCATTTTGTATTGTTCAATGATTGTGTTCTTTCATGCATTTTATAAATCAGACCAGTATAGTTTACACAAGCAAAATTAGAGGAGATCTGTGGTGGCCCATCGTTATCAATATATTTTTAGTATATACTTATGTATATATATATTTCAAACTAAGTAATAATTATTTTTTAAAGTTTTTGTTTTAGTAATTTTCAAATTATTTTTATGCTATGCCTACCTTTTATATTAAAAAAAATAAATTATGCGATGGCTAAGATTTTAAATTTTATTTCGATATTTACGCGTGGCCCATCGTTGTCATTTTCATTTATTAAAGGGGGCTATCGCCATATCGAGGCCTTGATACTTGGCACCATTTCGCTCATTGGTTCACACGCAGGTGTAGAAAATGTTGAAAAGAATAACGTTGGCCTGCGGTCTACAGTACGGCCTACATACATCGTAATATTCAAGCTGCTTAGAGGACATTTTTAATGTTATGGCTTGGACGGGTGATGGCTCACTAGCTGATGATTTGGCAAAATATGTTCGTAAAAATTTCAAACGTGCTGAGGTTTTAGACTTTGTGAAGCATGATTACAGCAACTATGAATGGAGTATACCGACACTTGACAGAAAATTACGTTCTTTTGGCATCAAGTATATAGACATGGATAGTAAGATGGAAACCGTTAAAGATGCAGTCCAAAAAGATTTAAACGGTCAGGGGAAACTACATGTTTATACAGCTATGAATCAGAAACTATGAACTGAGCATGGAATTAAAGCACCACAAAATCTTGTTCAAAGAGTGTTGTACGACCTTAACTATGAAGGAGTCGCATGTCGCCGCCTGGGGAACCGAAGAAAACAGAGAAATCAACCATTCACATCAAAAAGTTCAATGTGGTTTGTTTCTGTCGATGGCCACGATAAGCTCTGTGGGTATCAAAATTCCACCTTCCTACTTAGTGTATATGGGTTTATTGATACGTTTTGAAGAAAGATTCTTTCACTGAAAGTTATGATTTCCAATTCAGACCTATGGGTAATTACAAAATAGTATTTTGATCTTTTATACGAATTGAAAGTGATGCCTGTCTTTTTAAGATGTGACAAAGGGACAGAAACACAGAAAATGGCATCTATCCATTGTTACCTGATGTCTACTGAACAGAGTATGTATGATGATCCTGTGGAGTCTATTGCTTATGGGCCAAGTACAACTAATCAAATGGAGCGGTGGTGGCGGGATCTTCGTGTTGGAGTGGAAAATTATTTCAAGGAGCAACTCAGGGAACTTTTAGATGCAAATGAATATGATCCCCATAAAGATACAGATAGACAGATACTAGCATATGTTTATATCCCCATAGTGCAACATGAATGTGACATCGTTATCAGTATGTGGAATAGTCATAGTCAGACAACAAGCCAATATGGCCCTCCTTACTGGTATTCCTGATCACATGTTCTCATTCCCAGATAGATATGGTGGCCATGAGTTGGGAATTCCATTAACAGCAGACAAACTGAAAAAAGTTGCTAAGTCATCTGGTATTTTAGAGTCAATATCTGACAAGAAGGATCACAATTTGGACCACATTTGTCAACAGAATTTGCCGTGCCCAGCAGATCTGGGATCTAAGGAAGCAAAGAATGTATACCTTTTTTGAAGAATACTTTTGCATACAGTACTGAGCTTGACAGCCATAACTGAAATGCTTTGTAACTAAACTTACATCATTCTGTTGCAAAGAAACTAAACTCGAATTGCTTTCATAGCATCATTTGATTATTGACAGTTTATCTTCATCATTTTACAATACTGATTGCAATTATGGCTGGAAAAAGTTTTTCAAGCTTGTCTGCTGCTAATCCAGTTGCAGTGGTTTTCACAAATCCATTTCTTTCTATGTTGGCAGCTGAAGCACCAGTGTCATGCATCCTTCCACATGATTTTGCTTTGGCTTGTGGAGCCTGTGGAGCACTTTGTTGCCCTTTTTCTTGATGTTTGTCTGCGTCAATAAAACGAACCATGTAGAATTGTTTCCCATTAATATCCTCAGTTAGAGAGCAAGATGGTCCACGTTCTGTAAGCAATACATCGCAGGTACCAAGTGGCATGTCAAAAAGCTTTCACATGCTTCCTTAAGATTTTCAATTCACAGTTCGTCATATGAAGAAGTGTTTACAAAATCTCTTGTGTCAAGAGGCTCGAATTTCTTGAGTTGATTCGGTTTCCCAGACATCCTCTGCACTTGCACGTGACTGGGAACGACCGTTTTCTTCTTTCCAGTAACCTCGCCTCTTCATAAGCAATGCAAGTAGGAATTACTTTATGTTGGAAATTGACACAGTCGCGTATCTTGCAGTGGCCTAAATTTTAGAGTAAAACTCTAAGTGCTTTTTTACTTTTGCAGAACAATCCACGACGAAAGAAAGAGAAATGGACTAAGCAAGGACAAAGGAAGAAGCGAAGAAGTGTCAAGGAGTGCAGACATAATTATGAGGACTACTTGAACAGGGTAGCGTTAAATACGCCATCTAGACTAATTGACTTGAGTAGAAACACCAATGAGGCAAGGTTCCATGAATTTACCAGTAAGTTGGTTTTTTCAGTATATTTTGCATACATATTTTCTGCTTGAGCTTTCGTGGGCTTTTTATAAGTAGAAAAGCAAATACGCTTGTGTTTTACCCCCCTGTGGGAATGTTAGATAAGTAAACATTTCCCATTGAAAGAAGTAATTTTTGCAGTGAAATAATTTTTCGTTATTTTGCTTGATATGGCTTTCTGGGTAATTTATTGTTGAAATCATAACTTTATATGAAAAAATTGCATTGATGGCAACATTATGTGCCTGGGCCTTGCCAATTATTCACTTCAAATTTGCATTTTCCCAATGCAATTCAATATACCAATAATTTGGTCATATAGCATTTGTTGACCTGGAAAAGGCTTACGATACGGTACCGAGAGACTACATACAGAGGGTTCTGCGGTGCAGACATGTCCCAGAACAATATGTTGCACTAATTAATAACATGTACAAAGAGAGCAGAACAAAGATCCAAACAAAGCACGGCCAAACAGAGGATTTTCTTGTCTCTGTTGGGCTGCACCAAGGTTTGGCTTTAAGCCCATACCTTTTCATTCTGTGCATAGATAAAATGACACGTCACCTCATCCATTCTAAACCAGAAAATAACCTTGAACTACTGTGTGCTGACGATCTCGTGTTAACAGCAAACAGCAGTCAAGTGCTCCAAAACCGATTAGAAATATGGCGCGACGTAATGGAGTCGCATGGGCTAAAGCAGGGGTGTCCAAACTTTTTGCGACGGGGGCCAGATTTTCTATTGTAAAAGTGGTGGGGGCCAACCTTTTTTATATATAGCAACGATAATTTAAGAAAATTTTTGGAAGCCATTTTGTGTTTCACATTTGCTTTTTTTGTTTCAATTTCAACATCTTAAGAATGTTTTTGGTACATTTGAAACAAGCATATCACATGCATTTGAATATTCACTTAACATTTTTTCTTACACAGAAGTAATTGTGCTCTTACGTGAGAATTCTGGTGGAAAACCACTGACCATGAATTCTAGCAGGTTGGGGGTTGTGTTGTGTAAAGTGCTGTTGGTCTCTAGTGGGTAAATGAAGAATGTTAATACTGCTAGCCAAATAACAGTATACGAGCATTATATATTTCATGACTAGGCTGCGGGCCGGATGAAATTTGACCGAGGGCCGGATTTGTCCTGCGGGCCAGACTTTGGACATGCCTGGGCTAAAGTGTAGCAGAAAGAAAACTGAGTTCATGTCTTCGGTGGAGAATGAGAATCTTCAGTTACAAGGTATCCAGCTAAATAAAGTGGACCGCTTTAAATACCTGGGAGTCGCAATGAGTGTTACTGGCAACACAGAGCAAGACATACGAGCAAAGGTACAGGCAGGATGGAGCAACTGGAGGAAAGTCTCTGGAGTCCTATGCGACAAAAGGGTGCCCAACAAACTGAAGGGAAAAGTACACCAAAAAGTGGTAAGGCCAGCATTGCTCTATGGCGCCGAGCTTTGGGCCCCCAGAAAGTCTGACATGGACTACCTAAAGGCGTCAGAAATGCGGATGATGAGGTGGTGCCTGGGTAAAACCAGAAGGGATCGTGTTCGAAACGACTGGAGTAAACACCAACTCCCAGTAATGCCCATTGAAGAGCAGGTGAACACAGTGAGGCTCAGATGGTTTGGGCATGTATTGAGGTGTCCGGCAGACCATCTGATGCGCATGGCATGGGACCGGTCACGTGCAAAGCGAGGCAGAGGACGACCCAGAACCACCTGGAGGCAAGTCGTTAGAAAGGACCTGAGCAGGAGAGGCCTCAACGAAGAAGACGCCTAGGATCAAGCGCGGTGGAGGGCAAAAATGTCAGGCCAACCCCGTGGGTGCCGGCGATATGCTGGTTGCCGAAGACGGGGAAAATGGCCTTCAAAGGTGAGCAAGGTGAGCAGTATGTGACCAGAGCTCAATAGTTTGTGCAAGCTGGTGAGAACTGCTTGCGGGCACAAATTGTTATGCTTCAATTTCTGCAGGAAGGTTTGATCCAGTTTTGCATCTGACCATCTGCATTCTATTTGCATCTGAAGTACGTGGCCAGAACTCAATGATTTTTGCAAGTGGACGAGAAGTGTTTGCCAGCACACAGTGCTATGCTTCAAATTCTGCAAGTAGTTTTGATCCAAAGTTGTATCTGACGATCTGCTGCACTCTATTTGTAAATTAAGGCATATTTTACAAAGACCTATGCTAGCAGACCCATTATGTTTTCAAGGAGCTGATTCTTCGAGTTATTAGGAGATACCTGACTGTCTAAGGGGTTTATTGCATGAGCAGGGCTGGCCCTACGAACCGAGTTAGATGAGTTTAGGCAAGATCCCTTTGCCAATAATAAGCACATATTTTATTAGAAATCCAATTACATGATAACATATCCAGCCCTTATAGCAGAGATCCCACTATAGCATAGCACGGCTAGCCCTGTTAGAAGGGGTGAACATTTGACATTCTTCTCTTGTAATGACGAAACAGGGCTGTAGAAAGGACTTGCTATCAAGCTTTTCACCCAACATTTTGCAATTTACCATCATGTATGCTATCCCGCTAGGGAACTATCCGTATTTTCCTAATCGAGGTACTCCTCTTTCCTTGAAAAGTCTTCCTCATGTGAATATACTTTGTTTTCTCTGCGCTTTACGATGTTTTCTTGGCAATGTAACATGTAGTATTTCTGCGATAGCAATCGTGTTGATGTAAAATGCGTTGAGTTGCAGCAGCAGTGATGCAAAGGTGTCCATTCTGCATATTAAACTGAGAAACGTAGGCATAGTTTGTTGATTTCCATCTGCCATATTGATGAACAGCTGCTTTCCCGCTGAGATAATCTCTCAGCCCTATGGCGAAGTTCCTCATGTAATGGGAAAGAAGCATCTATCTCAGATAGGATGCTCGGTCATCCAGGCACATGACGTTGCCATCCTCATAGACTTTGCAAAATATATATACCACAGGTTGGGTACCTAGCATGATATGTACCAATTTTTATTTTACACTTGTAATATATGTTGTAAGCCAGTATGCCTTAATGTTGTAAGCCAGTATGCCTTAGTTAACCGTAATTTTGCTATCTTAATTTCTTTGCCCACTATGAATAAATTGTTGATATAATATGATCCTAACAGGGCCAGCTCTGCTCATGTAATTAGCCCCTAATTGTCAAGTACAGTATACTCTGGATTTACTGGTATCTGATTATCTGTATCCTGGGACAGTCCAAAGTTCAAGCTTCCCACTATGTCATAAAATCACACAACCTTAATCTGTTCTTCTCTTGTATGAATACTGTTGGCCACCACTACTAGTATTAGCCAGGCAGCCAATGTTCGTACCATTCGGTACACTTCAAAATTTCAACTACCTACGCCCCTCCCAATAATAATCTCTTACATCCGTCCTTGGTGCTAAAAGTGAGGTACCCAGTTCCTATAATTTCTCTTCTGTTTGAGGACACTTACAATAACAAATGTCAAGGAAAAGGGATATTTGTCACAGAATTATCAGGGAAGTCTACCTTACTGATTTGCCAGACACTCTGTATTATTTGAAATTACAAGTAGCATCAATTTTGTCGTAAAACGTCATGAAAATCACTGAATAGTCTCCTAAAATGTCCTAAGAATTTAGCAAAAACTATCATAAATTCATAGAACAATTGTTAATCTCAGAGTGGAAAGTCTGAAAGTTTTTTCATACTCCCAAAAACGTGCATAGTATATTGTGCTGCTTATTCTGGAGTTTGGAGGGGTTGACTATGCATTATCCGAATTTTCCATACAAATAGTGATTTCCAAAATGTAGAAATCCTACTCTGAGAGGAAGGAAGCAGACAGCTCTATATGTAGTTGATTTTCCCATACCTGTATATTTCATCAGCTGGGAATCATGTTAGCTGAAATGTGTGTCGATAGTAGCCAGGCAACTGTTCCATTTCCTGACTTTGAGAATCACGAGTGGATATAGCCGC
>OLMO02000003.1:4873665-4948367 GCA_900291935.2 Cassiopea xamachana | reverse complement strand
TCTCCACAGTTTACCTGGAGATTCACTATGACTATAATGATTTCCATTGCTTTGGAGCACCCTTAGCTTGATTTATGGCTGCCTCACGAGATGGAGCAATTGTCATTCTTCCTTTCTTTTATGCATCTCTTTTACCTATTGTTTTAGATCTTATGAGAAAACTTTCATTGAACGTGGAGGTAAGTTGTTATATTTTTGAATTTACATATTATGTTAGAATTAAGAAGACATATATTATTTATAATAGATATGCATCAAACAGTTGCTATTTTTGTTTTTAACATTTTCTTGTTTAAGTTTGTTCCGCGATCATTATGCTGCAAACCATATGCCATAATTACTATGAAAGAAGTAACAAGCCCTCAATGTTTGCTATTTTAGCATTTCAATCTCGAAATCGAGCTATGAGTTGTAAAGTTATACCCAGGACTTGACACAGCTTAGAAATTGCTGTCTTGGCTTCCAGAAGCCACTTGTGCAAATTTTGTGTAAGGCAGAAAAGCATCTGTTGCCTCCCAAATGGTGGATGCTACCATATCTGACAGTACACAGGAGGAAAATCTATTCATAAGGCCTCTACTTGAAAGTAAAGATAGGACAAGGTACCAATTGTGGGTACAGTTCGTGTGAAGATATAATTAGGCCACACGTGACTAGTACAAGCTTGCATGTTCTGAAAGTGCTTCTTTGTCAAGAATCAAACAGTAGCTTTGCAACTTGAATTATAAAAAGAGTAGTTTACACTTCAAAGGCCTACATCAATTGCAAAATGTATTGATGTAGAAACTTAGAAACAGGAAGGGGATCTACTTTTTATGGGATAACTTCACATAGAATGGTATCAAAGAGAAGTAAACCACATGAAACATTTTACAAGAAACCTTCTCAACAAATCTCGAGCTGTCCAGAAAGATTTTGTGATTTATGATAATCATAAAATTGATGAGAAATTAACTGTGCAAGTCATAAATGATCGTCTTATTCAAAGTATCGGATGACAATAAATGAGTTCCTGAAGTGTTCTAGGGAGTTGAAAGCAATTTCCATATCTCGATGTAGCCATTGCATGATGGGCATGCCAATTCTACCAGCTCCAGCAACTTATAAGTATAATTTTGTGCAGCCTCTCCTATTTTGCCCTATTTGCTAATTCGCTTAGGGCATCCTCACGATTTCTCCTCCTTTCTCAAATTGTGTTATGAGCACAGCTTTCAGTTTTTCAGGGTCGGATCCTCTCTATCTTCTGCTGATAGGCATGAGCTTTCTTTGAATGCTGGACCTTCAAGCTTACTTGAAAGGGCTAGAATGACCTTTTCTCTTTTGTATCCTTTTAGTGGCGCATGTATTTCTACTTTTGTCAGAAAGGCTTGAACATTGCCCATGCTATTGAAACACCAAATAATTTTCGAAGATTCCATCATAGTTCGGTTATAGTAATGTTGCCTAAGGATTGCTATGAAGAGAGAGTTTGTAGCTTGGTGAGTTTATTGCAAATGGTCAAGTAGCAAAACAAATGTAAATACGAATGCAAAAAGGAAGAGCTAGGCGCAGGGCAGTGGCTACAATCTGTGCCAAAAGTCATTGGAAAACCAATTACTTAGTGCATGATTTCTGTTAAAAGTGAGTTTCTTATCCATGTCGAAAGATTGAAATTCCCTCTCTTCCTAAAACAATGTTGAATTAAGAGTTTTTATTTGTCAAAGAAGTGTCTGCAAGCATAGCGCCTTTTTCTGTACCTGTCAACACTGTATATAACAGTATTGTTTTGAGGGGGAGAGGTTGTTACTATTAAATGAGCAGTAGAAATAATGTAAGTGTTCCAAGACTTTTGGCAGAGATTGTATGTTGACCTAACACCCACAGTACATACTGATCGAATGGAAGCAACTGCAGATAGAAATGTACCATCACCATCGCCTATGGAAGAGGGAGACATACCCATCAATTCAGTTCAATGCCAATACATCGACAATTCTGATAGTGGAAGCTGCAGTAATACAGGGTTAGAAAGTGGATCACAGACAGGTGAGGAGGAGTCTACTGCAAATGTTGAGGATCCGCGGCCAGATTGATGCTGTAAGGAGGTTACCCCCGTTCCTCCCCCCGTTCTCGCTGTATGTATTCTTGTTCATGCTTAATGTTAGTCATTCGGTTATAGATCTAATAGAAAACTTGAACTCGGTTTCCTTTTGATATAAGTATCTAAATTTCTATAACCGAATGTACTCAAACATGGAAACCAAGATTACATGTTTTGATGGGACTGGAGATGTGAACGTTTTTGTGGAGAAAGTTTCGTTACATTCATCTTTGAAGGGTTACGATGGAGAGAAAGCTGCACAAAATTTGGCCAGCAAACTTGAGGGTCGTGCCTTTGGCGTTTATATGTGGTTGCCTACTGCTGACAAGAAAGACGCATCTAAAATAAAATCTGAGCTCCTAAAAGAATGTGAGAGTGGGAATGTCGACAGAGAGGCGGTGATCATGGAGTTCAATAATTGGAGACGCAAATCAGACAAATCTCCGCATACATTTGCTTACAAACTAATTTCGTTAGTAAAACTCGCCTACCCAACCTTTGACGACAGCAATCAAAAGACAATCGTCAAGGACTATGTTCTGATTCTGAAAGGACTGCACCCACAAATGCAAATTGCATTAAAATCACTGCCCAACTTTACAGAAATCGATGTTGACAAGCTGGCAACAGAGACAATGAGGCTGCAATTGGCTGGTATAGATTCATTCGCCGCAGGCAAAACTCACAAATGTATGAGTGTTGAAAGCCCTTCCATGGTTGACGCAATTGCTGAAAAAGTAATCGAAAAGTTGCGAAAGTCAACAATTGCAGATCACAGAGCTGATGACGGGGGTAAACAAGAATCCTTAGCAGCAAACTTTGTCAGCAACCAATGGCGAGGGTACCCTAGAAGAGGAAAACAAAATAGATTCCCTAAAAAATCGTATCATCCGAGAGCAACAACCCAACAAAACAGCCGTCCCTCAGAGAGTGGGAGAAAATGCCGTTCATGCCAGAGCCCAGACCATTTTTTCAATTGGACTCTATTTGGCATGACTTTGTAAGGATCAGCGAAAACAACTGCGTAACATTACTAAATAATGTCGTTTTCAAAGCTAGATTGGAACATATTGTGAATGTTCAATGCAGCAAATCGTGGACTTTGGTAACCACAGACTTTGATCCTATGTTATTGTCGGAAACACCAGGGATGTACGCTACGCGATGCCATATATTCCCTAATATCGAAGCAGGTTTTTCAAGTATCGTTCCTGAACACGACCACCCAACAAATCTCCCTCCCCTCTAATACAGACATTGGTTTATTACTAAATATCAACGATTCAATAACAGACTTTAGTTCAACAACCACAGATAACTCTGAAAATCTGAAAAATAATACAGTGTACGGAGAACATCTTTCTCCACTGCAAAAAGATCGAATCTCATCGCTGATTTCTAACTTCGTTGACATTTTTGCACCAAACCCTAAAAAGCCGACTCTGGTTAAAAATATGGAACATCGTATTATCACCACCGAAACACAGCCAGTAAATCACAAACCCTATCGGATTCCTACGCTTGGCATTCTGAAATCGATACACAAATCTCGGAAATGTTACAAAACGACATCATTAGGCACTCTTTGTCACCCTGGAACGCTCTTGTCATTCTTGTGAAGAAAAAGGATGGTTCAATGCTCTTTGTTTGTGATTTTCGAGGCCTCAATGACATCACCAAGAAGGACTCCTATCCCTTACCCCATATCCGTGATGTCATCGACAAAATGTATGGTGCGAGATATTGGAAGACATTGGATGCAGCTTCCACTTATTGGTCCATGCCATTAGCTGAAGACAATAAAGAGAAGACTGCCTTTTCCTTACCTCGCGGTAAATACGAATTTAATATTACCCCATTTGGACTCTGCAATGCTGGGGCTTCCTACCAAAGAATGATGGATATCACGTTGTCAGGGTTACCAACAGACCGCGTGTTAGCATACATGGATGATGTTGTGATTTTCAGCAAAACATTTGAAGAACATCTCACCGACATTGAGCATCTGTTCCAATGACTTCGATCTTCAGGAGTATCACTGAAGCTTTCCAAATGTGTATTTGCCAGTGATAAAGTGGATTTCCTAGGCTTCGAATTGTCCCCAGAAGGTATAAAGCCGCAAGCTCGTCTAACAAAAGCAATCCATACTTACAAACAACCTTCCTCAAAGAAAGAGCTTAAAGCATTCTTTGGTCTTGCTGATTTTTATCGAGCATTTATCCCAAACTTCGCACACATCAGCCAACCATTGAATGCACTCACCAGCGAACATTCCGTTTACCATTGGTCAGAAGATTGCAAAAGGGCGTTCAATCAGTTAAAATCCAAGCTTTTATCCAAGCCCATACTACAGTTTTCTGATCTTTTGCAACCGTTTACTCTCGAAGTAGATGCTAGTGATCAAGCTGTGGGTGGGGTATTTTCGCAATAAAACAAAGACGGTCGATTGCACCCAGTTGCTTACTTTTCGACAGCACTGCAAAAATCACAACACAATTGGTCGGCAACAGATAAAGGCACATTCGCACTAGTTGTCGCTGTAAGGCATTGGCATGTATACCTTGCCGGTAATGAATTCATATTACGTTCCGATCATAATCCTCTGACTCATCTTCGAGAAAAGCAAAACCCGCATGGAAAAGTCGGACGTTGGCTATCGGAATTAGAAGAATATGACTACACGATCGAATACATTCGCGGTCCGGAGAATGTGAAAGCAGACGCTTTATCACGTAATGATGCAGCTTCCCACCATCAACCAGAGTCCGAAATTGAAGACAAAATATACTAGTTGTTTTCCACAAATAAAAATTTCTCTACCCAATTACTAGAAGAACAATCCATCGATCCGTTAATCCAGAATGCTCTACAACACATTCGTAACAACACTAGAATTCCAAAAGGCCGTTTGAAAAGGGTACAACATCAACTTCGCATCGAAAATGAACTGGTAACAAAATCTGGCTGCCCCATAGTACCACCTTCGTTGCGAAAAATTGTTGTTCATGAGTACCATGATATTGCACATTTTGGAACTGACAAGATCTACAACTTACTGAAGAACAGATTCTATTGGCCAAACATGTATCATTATGTGTGACAATTTACTGAAGCTTGCGAAACCTGTCAGCGGACAAAATGAGACACTCGCCCGCCTAAAGCTCCATTAGTCAAAATTTTTATTCCCAATAGGCCTATGCAATTTATTTCGATTGACATTGCATACTTACTGATTGACAACAGCGGATTCAAGTATATGCTACTTATTGGGGACATTTTTTCAAAATTTATCACTACCGTTCCTTTAAAAGATCAAACAGCTTCTTCTATAGTTACTGCATTGTTACACAATTGGATTTACATCCATGGAGTCCCGTCGTATTTATTGTCTGATCAGGGATCTAATGTCGATGGAAACATGCTACAAGAGATTTGTACCACCCTTGGTATCGAAAAATGCAGATCGTCAGCTTATCACAGCCAAGGGAACGGATTTGCAGAGCGAAACATATGAACAGTGAAGGACATGTTAAGAGCAGCTTTATTGCATCGACGCCTCGCTCAATCACAGTGGCGTAAAATTCTACCACAACTGGTTTTCGCTCTAAATACATCAATAAGTAAAGCTACAAATTGTGTTCCATACAATGTAGTATTCAGCCGAACCGCTACCCTCCCCCAAGACATTGTGTTTGGTGATTTCCAACCCGACCAATTCGATTATCTGTCGGTAAACGATTACCAGCAAGAACTGCCTATCACGCTAAGCGACATTTGTAAACATGTAATAGAGACCCTGGAGATAAGTAAACGCAAGATGCAACAGCACTATAATAAACATCTGTGTTTCCACAATTACGAGGAAGGACAAAAAGTCTGGTTAAAAGCCAAACATCGACAATTCTGATAGTGGAGGCTGCAGTAATACAGGGTTAGAAAGTGGATCACAGACAGGTGAGGAGGAGTCTACTGCAAAAGTTGAGGATCCGCGGCGAGATTGACGCCATACTACAAGGCTCACTTACTATGATTTTGGTAGACCATATGGCAGCCTACCCGCAGTTACCATGGTTTCCCATTACTGACTTTTCCATTGACTAGTTGGTGGCTACTTTGTGTCTTACCTTTTGTATTGTATTATGCCAGAACCTTTTATATGATGATCAGCTACTTTTATAGACTTCTTTTATTGAGAATATTGAAATACTATCATTTTGTATTGTTCAATGATTTTGTTCTTTCATGCATTTATAATTGAGACCAGTCTAGTTTACACAAGCAGTGTTAGAGGATAGAGGAGACCTAAGGTGGCCCATCGTTATCACTATATGTAGATGTATCACCTTATAAATTGGTAAAAATGAAGTGCCGAGTTTGTGAAGTTCCCAACGGATTTTTAGCGTGTAAAGTGGTGAGTCCATCATTAACCATCTCTTATCTCCTCAATTTTGATTGAATTTCAACGATTCGTGTATTTATCGCAACGTTTCAAGTAAGTTAAGGATGGCAGTTCCTGCGGTGTGCTTTGTGAATTCGAAAAATATAATTATAGACTTTTTTTGCAACGTAGCAGTGAAGCCACTGGGAACTATTTACATTGATTTTGTTTTAAAAGTTATATACAAAGTTAACAATAATCTTTTCCCCGGGGTTACTTCTGATTTTAAGACTTAGAGCTCAGCAGACCCAACTATGAATGCAGACTTAGTTTGTCTGCTGTTTGCTACCATTCAGGTAAACAGATTAAATATGTCACATTGCTATATTTAACAAGTGAAACTGGATCAGATCTTTTTCCAGAAAATAGTTAAATCGTGCTCTGTGTATGGATTACAAATCGTTTTTCTAAAAACGGCATTTCATTTCATAAATTTCCCCTGAAGGATAAGACTCTTCTCCGAAAGTGGATAGTTACAATAAAGGGAATATCTTCAACCAATCTTCAATAGCTATTTATCTGGTGAGCATTTCCTTCCTTCGGATTTTAATTTTTCGAAAAATGAAGATAAACCCCACTTGTTGCCAAATGCTGCTCCATTAATTTTCACTTTTCCAGACAAAGTGATAACAAAGACCTCCAAACAAAAATGAGAGTTTTTAAGGTTATTAGTGTGAATACCGCTGCCAGTGAATTTGAAATTTCAATTGCAAAGTTGATCCCCTTGTAATAAAAGCTTTGCAAAACAATTTAGTTCAACAAGACAGAAGCACAGCGCAGCAATTGCCACCTTTGACGTTCTTGAAACGTCGCGATAAAATGCACAAATTGCCAAAATTCAAACAAAATTGAAAGGACAAGAGATCATTCATACTAATTCACCGCTTTACATGCTTAAAATCCGTGCAGAACTTCATTAAATCAGCCCTTCCTTTTCACCAAATTATAAGGGCTCAGTACTGGCGATAATCCTTTTTGCCACCATTTAGAATGGCCACCAAAGCAAGATTTGCCTCACTCGGTTAAATGTGCAAACCCCTGAGTGGACATCTAGCGCCTCCGATGCTTCTATATCATTGATTAGAGGCGGCTATCGCCATATCGAGGCCTTGATAATTGGGGTCATTTCATTCATTGGCTCACACGCAGCTCCAGAAAATGTCGAAAAGAATAACATTGACCTGGGGTCTATGGTACGGCCTACATACATCGTAATATTTAAGCTGCTGAGAGGACATTTTTACTGTTATAGCTTGGACGGGTGATAGCTCACTAGCTGATAATTTGGCAAAATATTTCCGTATAAATTTCAAACGCACTGAAGTTTTAGAATTTTTGAAGCGTGATTACAGCAACTATGAATGGAGTCTACCGATACTTGACAGGAATTTATGTCTTTTTGGCATCAAGTATATAGGCATAGATACTAAGATGGAAACTGTTAACCATGCAGTCCAAAAAGAATTAAACTGTCCGGGGAAGCTGCATGGTCATAGAGCTATGAATCAGAAACTACGAACTGAGCATGGAATTAAAGTACCACAAAATCTTGTTCAAAGTGTGTTGTACAACCTTGACTATGAAGGAGTCGCATGTCGCCGCCTGGAGAACTGAGGAAAACAGAGAAATCAACCGTTCACACCAAAAAGTTCAATGTGGTTTGTTTCTGTCGATGGCCACGATAAGCTCTGTGGGTATCAAAACTCTACCTTCCTACTTGGTGTATATGGGTTTATTGATACGTTTTCAAGAAAGATTCCTTACTGAAAGTTATGATTTCCAATTCAGACCCAAAGGTAATTAGAAAATGATATTTTGATCTTTTGTATGAATTGAAACTGATGCCTGTCTTTTTAAGATGCAACAATTGGACAGGGAAAATGGCATCTATTCATTGCTACCTGATGTCTACTGTACAGAGTATGTTCGATGATCCTGTGGAGTCTATTGCTTTTGGGCCAAGTACAACTAATGACATAGAGCGGTGGTGGCGGGATCTTAATGTTAAAGTAGAAAAATATTTCATAGAGCATTGTTGTTATTTCAGGATCACAGAGGTTGTATTCTACTCCTTATAGGTCAACAATCATATGTTTTCTTATCTGTGCTCACATAAGAATAACCCACAAAACATTCTTATCTATCAAGCAAGTCCTTGCGTTCATGAGTTGAATTGAAGTTAATCTGACCATTGTTGTTTATATACTTTGTAAGTGATCCTGGGATGTACTCCTCTACAGTAGCAGGGTCTTCACCTATCATAGCAAAATAAACCTTTTTGTAATGGAAGCACCTTCAAAATTCTATGGGAGCTTTTCTAGCAAAATTTTGGGCCAATTTTCTTTCCAAAGCATTGGTCTGAACTTGCTTTCGGGTGTGTTAGAGATTTGTGAGATTCAGCTTTGAAGTTATAAGGCCAATTCTGTCCTGTTTTACTTTTTGTATTACCCATTTCATGGGCATCCCTGAGTCGCTGGAAGTAGCCATAAAAATATCTCGAAATCCCCCTTCTGCAAAATTTTTGGCGTACATCAAGTCGGTTATTGTGTTCACTGTATTCCAACTTTGTCATTACCACTGTAGCTCTGAAGAATCAACGTTACATTTGAAACATCTGGGTGTTCAATCAGTTTACTTGCAGTTATCAGATCAGCAACACAGAATGATTTAGGGATTGCAGTTGATGGCACTTTTGGAAGGCTGTCAGCTGCTAATCCAGTGGCAGTGGTTTTCATAAATCCACTTCTTTCCATGGTGGCAGCTGAAGCACCAGTATCATGCATACTTCCACATGATTTTGCTTTAGCTTGTTGAGCATGTGGAGCACTTTGTTGCTCTTTTTCCTTATTTTTTTTCAGCGTCAATAAAACGAACCATGTAGAATTTTTTCCCAGTAATTTGCTCAGTTATTAGAAAGCAAGACGGTCCACGTTCTGTAAGCAATACATCGCATGTACCATGTGGCATGTCAAAAGTCCTTCACATGTTTCCTTAAGATTTTCGATTGACATTTCGTCGTATGAAGAAAAGTTTACAAAATCTCTTGTGTTAAGAGGCTTGAATGTCTTAAGGTGATTCGGTTTCCCAGACATCCTCTGCACTTCCATGTGACTGGGAACAACTGTTTTCTTCTTGCCATTAACCTCCCCTCGTCTTCTCTCCGATATCTTCTTCTCATATGCATCAAATTTTCTTTTCGACATTTTCTGGAGCTGCGTGTGAACGAATTGGCGCCAATCATCAAGGCCTCGATATGGCGATAGCCTCCTTTAATAAATGATAAACGATAACAATGTGCCTAGAGTAAAAATTGAAACAAAATAAAAAATTTTGACCATTGCATAAGTTTTTTTTTTAAAGATAAAAATAGACTTAGCTGAAAAAATAACTTTGAATATTACGAAAACAACAATTTTAGAAAATAATTATTGATTAGTTTCACAATATTTATATATGTAAATATATATATATATATATATATTATTTATTTATATATATATATTATTTATATATATATATATATATATATATATATATATTGATCTGGATGTTTAAGTCTATACTGTCGGTATAGTGCTCAATGCATTGAATCGCAGAGCATAATAGATTATAGATAGATTGGATCAATGACAGGACATCACTTTTTCTGTTACTCCGAGTTTCACGCTTAAGCGATCATCTGAAGTCTGTCTGATGATCGCGTAAGCGTGAAACTCGGAGTAAATCTATCTATAATCTATATATATATATATATATATATATATATATATATATATATATATAATATATATATACGTAAAAATATATTGATAACGATGGGCCACCATTGAGATCTCATCCTATACTAAGTCATTCCTTATTCTGGAAAAGACAGATACATAGAATTGAGAAACTTGCTCCGCAGCACCATTTGAGAGAAAGTTGACGCAATGAGGATTTATGTTACTAACATCGGCGCCGTTAAGTTCCATAATTCCATCATTGGCAGAGCAAAACTTGTAGCTATTTGGCATGTGCAAGAAACATTTTGTGAACATGAATATGAAGTACTATTCTTGTAATGGCAAGGGGACATTGCATTTTATAGGGAGAGTGTGTGACACTTTGCGGAGGCCCTGAAAAAAGAAAGATAAAGGAGATAGGAGGCGAAAGAAGAGAAAGGAGGACATTAGATAACTGCTATGATCAATTTGTTTTTTATACTTTTTTGTTGAGTTTGATGTTGTGTTAATATTTTGGGTTTGGCGCAGAAAAGAAAGATCAGTTGTGGTTTCCTCATAGTCTAGTGACAGTGCCTTTGTGCATAACACTGTGCTAGGACCTTAACCACAATCTGAGCAATGGTTATTCTGTTTCGGTATATTGCCTTCTTCAGAGCCAATCGTAAATATATTATTTCGGCAGGCAATGGCTGACAGAGAGTCAATTCTATTGATAATTGGGCTACCACAATTCAAAATGCGTGCCCCAGAATGGATTTAAAAGATTTAAACCCCAATGCACTGGCCTGATACTCACCGAATTACTCTACCATGCCAAAGAGGTCCAATTTCAAGATATTTTATTTTGATACAAATCCACTGCGGAGCCCGGAGAAATTGGTAGATGTATATTGGACCAGAGGAGTAGTTGAACCATAGCTTTTGTGCAAACATATATTCTGTTCTTGTTGGCACGAGTGTATGGGTACTTTGTCTTGATCTGCAGTACTATGAAAAGGAGTTAGATTTATATTGGATTATATTAATCAAAGTAGACCTCAAATGAATAAGGAAATAGAAGATTTGCAACTTGAAATACAGGGATTTGCTTCATCGTTAAATCGTGGTGGACTTTGTATTGTTTGCGAAAAGTTGAAAATTGACAAATCAGACTTGAAGGGGGAGTCTCGCTTTCCCACTGTGAGTCTTTACAAGAGAAATTGAGAACGTAGTTAAGCAACTGAGTGACACTTAAAAGGTAGCATTTTTGACACAAACAATGAACATGATTAATCCAAAAGCAAAAGATGCTGAAACCGCGAATGGCACGTTCGATTCAGACCAGGAAGTAAGACCGGAAATAGAGCAGGAAGCCTTTTGCCTGTAGAAAGACAAAGGAGCTCATAAAACAATGAAATCACAGATTAGCACAGGAGCAGATAAGGCTCCATCCCCACTGATCTAGATATTTGTAAATACGGAGAAAAATTTGTTGAAATTGGCCTTGCATTTCCACTGAAACGAGGAAATACGGAGATTTTGGAATACGCTTTCCATAGCGTATTTGTCTGACTAATTAGAAGTTGAAATGCACAGCATAAACAATTTGTAATTAGGAATAATTTCTACAGGATTCTTTGTCTTTTGATTTGACTCATCCAATGCTTCAGTCAGGCTGGCACCAATATCTCAATATCTGTGTACTTTAGTGGATTATTTATACATTCATTGACATTTAGCATCGGTTTTGTGTATTGTGCTCAGTTGCAATTCTGAGAAGTATCTCGAACACGTCATCAGTCAAAAAAGAAGGCTCATTGGTAGTTTTCGCGTGTTCTCCAGACATTTTGCTGGTTTAGGTATTGGCAACAATGATTTCTCGTTTCTGAGCATGTTGTTATTGTTATTATTATTAGCGAATCTTTGTACAGGATTTTGCTAAAGTTATATAATATTTACATTAGGTAATCATATAAAAAGGGTGACACTTCTGAACCAGCCAACTTTAGTCTTGGCTTACTATATTCAGCAAGAGCTTTAGTTTGGCTTCAACGACTACCTAAGAATAGGTGTAAGGTTGGCGATAGCTTTATATACGCTACACTATGAGTCATGTGATAAATGTCAACAAAAAGTCTAGACGGAGTACTCTACATTAGGCCAATAGTACTAGAGAGTGTTCCACTGAAACTTCTGACATTATGCATCAGGGATTCCATGTTTACCTTTCTCTCAAAAAATGGTTTTATTGAGCACCGCAGTCAAAAAGGATTTCTTCCCGAACTCCAGGTACATTTTAACAACTGCACAAATGGCAAACATGATTCATAAAGCTAGAATTAGACAGAGTTCTCCTATCATTACCCTACTCGATCTCACAAATGCCTTTGGTGCAGTTCATCATAATCTGAGCCCCGCTGGCTTGTCATATCATAACATTCCGAATAAAATACAACAACTTGCCCGTAGCCTTTCTTTTAATCTTCACACTTCTATTGTAACTGACAGGTACCTGACTCCATTCATTAAGTTGGGTCGAAATGTCCTTCAAGGGGACTGCCTTAGCCCATTGACTTCCAATCTTTGTTTTAACGTATTTATCCATTATATTTATCATCAAAAATTCAAATAGTTTGGTTATTCTCTCGATTCCCTCTTTCCTGTTCATTGGTTTCAATTGGCAGACGATACTGCCAGCATTACTAGTCTTGAAAACGAAAGCCATGTGCTTCTAAATCACTTTTCTCGCTGGTGCACATGGACAGGAATGATAATAAGGGTCGATAAGTGCTCAACATTTTGAGTATGGAAAGCTTGTACCTCCTCTATACAATTTCTTCCGAAGCTCACCATAAATAATGCAGTTCTTCCTCCAGTTGAAATCGACAGTCCATTTAGATATCTAGGTAGGTACTTCAACTTCAGTATGGATAATTACCAACATAGGTCTGATCTTCTTGATACAACAAATACCCTAATGAGTAAAATCAGTGATTTGTCTTGTCATCCAAAAAAACCAGCTGCTCTTCTATCAGTGCCTTCTACTTTCGAAAATCTCTTGGAACCTAACCATTGCCGATATTAGCAAAACTTGCATCATTGAAAACCTTGACAGCATTGCTTCGAAGTATGACAACTAGTACCACTTTAAGCAGTCTAATTATTAATAGATAGAATTGTTGGATCAGGCTACGTATACACAGGGCCGGCCGAATATTTGAGCGACCAAATATTAAGTCGGTTAAGCAGCCGACCACAAAAAGGTCGCTTACACATTGCATTTACACGGGGCCGGTCAGTCAAGTTCATGACATGTGCAGAATACGAATTATGCCAAATCTATTGTAAAGAAAGGTAGCATTTTTCTCACTTCCTCCCATACAATCAGACAAGTTTCCAAACGTGAAAAACTGGTGTACAGAATAGAAGGAAGGTGAAATGAATTTTGTTTGGGCTGGCCATAGTGTATGATGGAAGCTATCTGAGAGTATAGTAACCATCGTAGCAATACCTATTACATTTGCTATTACATTCGCTATTAATTAATCTATAATATCATTCAACCATGCTATTATTCATCCATTGTTGAGAAACGTAAAATGGCAAACCACTAGTAACAAATATTCGGGCGGCCAAAGCCGTTGACGGGTCATTCGTGAACTTGACCGGCGAGGTTCCAGAGAAGGTTGCTTTCCTAAGCGGCCGAATATTTGCACGCCTTATTGTTGTTAGGTACCATGAAGTCGCTGTCGACTTCGGCGATTCTCTAAACAAACATTCTCCAATCTATTCTGTTGATAGCTTTTTCTTTTAATTCATATAATGTTATCCCAGTTGGTTCTTTTAGTGAATTTAGCCATCTTGTTCTTTGTCTACCACGTTTTCTTGTCCCTTCTACCTTCCCTAGCACGACTTCTTTCTCTATTCCTCTAGATCGCATAATATGCCCAAAGAAGGTCAGAGCTCGTTTGATAATCATGCCCTCTAGAGATGTTTCTGTCCTTATTTCATCTAAAACAGACTTATTTTTTCTTCTTACTGTCCAAGGTATTCTCAACAATCCTCGCCAGCACCACAATTCAAAAGTATCAATTCTTCCTCTCTCGCTTTTCGTGATTGTCCTGCTCTCACAACCACACATCATTACAGGGAAGACTAATGTTTTCACTAACCGCACCTTCGTGGGTACTGATATCGCTCTGTCTTTCATGACTCTATATAGGCCAGTCATTGCTGTTTACCCATAGCAATCCTCCTAGTAATATCTAATGTGTAACCTCCATCTCTGTCAATTCTTTCACCTAGGAAGGTAAAACTGTCTACAACTTCAAATGTTTCGCCCGCATTTGTAATTTCTCCCAATTCAACCGAAGGTGACCAGTACTTTCGTCTTTTTTGCGTTCAGCCGAAGACCAGATTTCTCACTTTCTTTTTTATCCTAGTTAACAGCATTTTGAGACCTTCCTCTGTTTCAGCTAGTAGCGTGGTGTCATCTGCGTACCAAAGATTAGTGATATTTCTGCCGCTTATCCTGACTCCATGTTCTATCTCATCCAGGCCAGATCTGCTAATTATATTCTCGTTGTACAGATTGAATAAGTATGGAGATAATATACAGCCTTTTCGTACACCTATGATGATCTTAAACCATGCTGTATTTCCATAGATGGTTCGTACTGTTGCCTCTTGATCATCATAAATCCGCATAGCAAAACTATCATATGCTCTAGAATGCCCATTTTCCTTAAGCAATTCAGAAGGGCTTTGTGGTCAACGCAATCAAATGGCTTACTATAATGAATGAAGCACATGTAAACTTTACTTTGATATTCTCTTGTTATTTCCATTAACCTTCTCAAATTTGATAATTGATCTCGTGTTACTTTGTTTTTCCTGAATCCACTTTGCTCGTCAGGTATTTCTCGCTATAAGTATTGTTCTGGATGTTTCTGCATTACTTTTAAAAATATTTTGCTAGCATGTACAATAAGAGAAATGGTTCTAATATTTTCACATGCACGTGGATCCCCTTTTTTCGGTATTGGAATATATATTGATTGCTTAAATTGTCTTGGCAATTTAGCAGTATCCCACATTCTGTTGCAAATCTTTGTTATCATTACTATTGCCTAATTCCCTCCTTCCTTCAATAGTTCTATTGGAATATTATCTATACCAGGGGCTTTTCCATTAGCAACTGCTTTCATTGCCCCGATGACCTCACTTTCAGATATTGATGGTTCTCTTGTAAAGTCTCTTCCTAGAAACTCTTCAGATATTGTTGCATCACGCCTATATAGATCCTCAGTGTATTCCTTCCATCTTGTTTTAACTTCAATTTCTTCACTCAAATCTTTCCCCTGCTTGCTCTTAACTATTCCTATCCTAGGTGTAAATATACTCGCTGTATCTCTGACTGTCTTAAATAGATCCCTTGTGTTCCCTTTGCTATTACTCTGCTCTATCATATTGCATTTATAATTGTAAACCTTTTCTTTATCTCTTCTAGCTTCTCGTTGAAATGATGCATTTAGTTCTTTGACTCTATCATGGTTACCCTCTGCCTTTGCTAACCTTTGCTTCTTCCCCATCTTTACGGTCTCTTCTGAAAACCATTTCGCTCTCTTTGAAGGCTTACGCTTTATCAGGTGTTAATTAGCTGCCTCCCGAACTATACCTCTAACACCTTCCCGTAATTGATCTGGACATTTTCACAATCATCTACAATTTTTAATCTATTTTGTACTTCTACTGAAAAGTCTCTGGTGATATCTTCCACATTAAATCGTGCTGGCACTTTAGAAATATTAGCTTTCGCTTTGATCTTTATTCGCAGTTTTGTTACCAAAAGCTGATGATCAGTTCCACAATCTGCGCCAGATAGGGTTTTTGCCACCTGTACTGCGCTCCTCCATCTTTTGCTACAAAGCATGTAGTCTATTTGATTTCTATACAGTCGATTTGGTGATATCCAAGTATACTGCCTACGTTTTGGCTGTTGAAAGAAAGTGTGTGTTATGAAAAGATTATTTGCTGCGCTAGTGTCAAACAATCTTTCTCCTGCCTGATTGCGATTTCCAAGTCCATGTTTTCCTACAATCCCTATCTTCTCTTTGTCTCCCACTTTTGCATTAAAATCCCCAATAATTAATAGCACATCTCCATTTGCCGTTGTGTCTATTACTAGTTGTAATTTATCGTAAAAAATCTTGACTATCCTTATCTTCTGCATCAGAAGTTTGTGAGTACACATGTATGCTTGTATAGTTCACAGGATAGCCTTATATTCTTAAAGAAATGATTCGATCACTAACTGGTTTATAACCGAGAACATTACTTACTAATTTCCTTTTCAGGATTATTGCTACTCCATTCTCTTTAAACTTCTCATTGCCAGAATAGTATACTGTGTATTCGTCCGAACTGAAGAAGCCAATGCCTTTCCACCTCAATTCACTACTATGACTCATTGTTATTTTTAAAAATTTCTTTTTCGTCATTCTCACATTCCATGCTGCGATTGTGTGCAATTTCGAAAACCTAGAACGATTCTATCTTCATCTGGTGATATTTTCAGCAACTGATCCTCCAATAGGGTTTTTCCCAATTACGTCATGACAGCCAGGCATACTCGAATGGTTCTCTTCTCCTGCCCCAGTCGCTCTACAGGCGCAATCTAACCCGAGGGTCTCATTTTCTTGCGCCATAGAGTATTGTACATTTTCATTACTAATCATTATTCTGAGAATTTTCTTGGCAAAGATACAGAAATGGTTTGCCGTTGCCGTCGTCTGCGCAGCCTCATCTAACTAGGGAATTGTCCAACTAACTAGGACTGGTAATCCCCGCCGTTGTCCCATTAAGAGATCTTCCGCCGGCGACACCATCCATTACTGCTGCTTCCCAGTAATTTCCTTGTTACCCTGGTTGGCAGGATTTATACGGTCAGGGAAAGTCAGGGGGAAAGGGTCTTTTTTGCTTTGGTTAGGGAAAGTCAGGGAAAGTCAGGGAAGCTTGCAGTGGCCAGGGGCAAAATAGTATTTTCATTCTGCAGGTCAGGGAAATCTTTGATTTTTCACCATCAAAGAAGTATGTACAACACTTTAATAACTAGTTAAGAAAATATGATAGTAAGTTATAGGTCAGAAAGTTCTATCGTTTTCATCAAACTTAGGATTTAAGAAGCAAGTAGAAAAATCAAACAGATAAAAAGAAATTTCAAAAATGAAAACTGCGTGACTGTATCAATGTGAACAAAAGGAAGAGTGTTAATCACATTTTACATTACCTTTTTTCGTTTCTCTTTAAGAATTTCAAGTGAATTCTTCATTTTTTTGTATAAAGTTTCTACAATATCTACATATTGCTAAATTGAAAAATTAATATCTTGCTATTTTTTACTTGCATCATTATTCCAATCAGCTCAGGGGAAAAATTTGCTTTTTCAGAAGAGGTCAGGGGAAAATATATAGGTTTTAGAGAAATAGGTCAGGGAAAATTTGTGCTTTTGAAGCAAAAGTCAGGGGAATTTTTTTCAGAAAGTCCGTATAAACCCTGGTTGGGCGGCTTGGGGTTGCTTACACTTTCCGAAGGTAAACGCTGCATCAGTCTTCCACTTCCTTCAATTAAATTCATACAATACCAGACAAACATTCGGAATCAATTGAAGTCTTCACCTAACAACGATATTAAACTAGTCCTGTTAAAGTAAATCTAGAAGATGAAAAGAATATATGTGTCCAAGATAAAGTAAATTTTAAAAAAACTGATGTAGTTGTTTTTTAAATACTCTGAAATCTGTTTCTTTCCTTATGTGTTATGGGAGCTCGTTGAAAATGATGGCTCCTTGAAAATAGGTAGCTTTTCGCGTAGTTTAAGTATATTCAGTCATGAGCTCATGTGAGATACTCACGGGAACACCCTCGTTCATGTTTGGTTTATGTAATTTGTCTTACTTCAATGAGAAACATCCAGAGATAATCCGCATATATGGGTCGGTGGAAACAGGCGAAAAAGCATATGCTGTTATCTGAATGCGCTTGGTGTTTTCAGTAATACGCTACCCAAAAGAAATATTTTTCTCCGTCTTCTCAAATATCTAGGTAAGTGGGAATGGAGCCGAAATTAGGGTCTGAACTATACTATCCGTAGACACGCCTCGGCAATCTGAGAAAAATTTTGTGTCTTGGTTTTCGTATTGTGGGGACAATAGGGTCTGTGAGATCAAAAGATGAATTATCTGTCTAAGTATGTAAATTGAAAATTGAAGAAGAAGGAGTATACTGATAGGGAACTACTCAATGCAATGATCAAGGCGTTTTTAGACCTATCGCTGCAGTAGCTGCTCGAAGCGCTTGATGCTTGACATGTATGTGGTCGTAGAGGGTTGTGGATAAATTTCTGAAACCTTATACTACGACCCCCAACTTGGCATGTTTGTGGAGTCCAAAATTTCCAGCATTATGCACAAATAAAGGTGGATTTCCACATATAGGAAATATTCCACGGACAGGTACAGTAAAGAAGATTTTCCGCGGAGAGGAACGGTAAATTTTCCTTTGCTAATTTCCACATCTCTGTAGGGACATGAAAGGAAAACTGGCTGTTGTACACATGGTGGGCCTTAATGTGACAACGGAGAAGTTAATGTTTCTTCGAAATCAAGTGAGTCAAAGGAAGCGCAAAAGAAAAGGTGCGTGAGAACGATTTACTGAGAGAGAAAAGTGAAAGGCGAATTTCTTTCCATGATAAAGGAGATGAAGCTTCATGATAATGCCCTATTCTTTGCGTACTTTCGCATGAGCCCAACAAAATATGAGCAAGTATTGACAATAGTGGCTCCCAGAATACAGGAGTACTAAGCGTTACCTTATGCTATCTTTTTACGAATGATGCCCAAAGAAGAATAGCAGAAAGTTTTCGTATTAGGCCTTCACGAATAATTTCTGATACTTCATACGTTATCTTGGAATCCTTGGTAGCAAAATATTTGCCCTGTCCAACATCTCTAAGTAGCCACGCCGTGTTGTTTACATACACACGTCACGCAACACAGCTATTTAATTGGCGGCTGAATTCATACGATGTCTTTTCTGCACGGAAAGGACAGAAAAAGTTGCACTTGATTCAACTTTCCTCGGAACCGAACGGAACAGAAAATTTTCCTGTTCACGTGTCCCTCCCGCACACCCACGAGCTTTTCTCTTCTATTCAGTTCCTGTCCGCGGAAAATTTTCTGTAAGTGGAAGTCCACCTTACGTATGGTGCTTAGAGAGAGACTGACGTAGAAGGCGCGTTTCTAGACTCCTGTTGAGGATACATGCATTCAAAGTTGAGAATCACAGGTCGGAGCTAGGGTAATTATATACATATAAAAAGCCCACAAAAGCTCACTACTTTTATTCAGAATTGTGCTTTTTTACTTTTGCAGGAAGAAACAGGAAAAGGGAAAAGGCCAGGAGAAAACAATGAGAGACAAATTGTCGAGGGGAGCAATCATGATAAGACGCGAACGTTAGTTGGTTTATCGCCACATGTACCAAAAGACGTTAAAAGTTTAGCCTTACATTCGTCGGATGCACCTGCGCCCTTTAACAATGAAAACATCGCTGGGGCCCCATATAACCTTACCAGTAAGTTGGTTTTGTCAGTATTTTTTGCATATGTATTTTTCGCTTGAGCTTTTGTGGGCTTTTTATAAGTATAAAAGCAAATACGCTTGTGTTTTGTCCCTCTGAGGGAATGTTAGATAATAAACATTTCCAAATGAAAGAGGTAATTTTAGTAGTGAAATAATTTTCATTGTTTTGCTTGATATGTCTTTCTGGGCAATTTATTGTTAAAATCATAACTTTATATGAAAAGAGTGCGTTGATGGCAACATTATGTGCCTGGGCCTTGCCAAGTAATCACTTCAAATTTGCATTTTCCCAATGCAATTCAATGTACCAATGATTTGGTCATATGGTGTGTGACCAGAGTTCCATAGTTTGTGCAAGCGAGTAAGAACTGCTTGCAGGCACAAAATGCTATGCTTCAATTTCTGCTGGAAATTTTGATCCAATTTTGTATCTGACCATCTGCATTCCATTTGTATCTTAAGGTTCGTTATGTGCAGATCTTTGCTTAGAGACACATTTCATTTTTAATTGAGTCTTCTGTATGATATATATATATATATATATATATATATATATATATATATATATATATATATATATATATATACATGGCAAATATAGTATATACTCCAAATATGTCGGCATCGGATAATCAGGATTTTTGGAAATACATAGTTTTTCTATGCTCTTGCATTTTTACGTAGTAAATTATACTGCTTATCACAGATTTTGGAGAGGTTGATTTCGCTTTGTCCGTCAAATATTGATTTCCAACATGTAAAAATCCATCTCTGATAGGAGGGAGGTAGACAGCACTATATATAGCGGATTTAGCCATAACTATCTATTTCACTCGCTAGCAATGATTTGTAAATGAAATTTTGTCAATACTAGTCAGGATTCCGTCCCATTCCTTATTTAGAGAATTTCGCATAGATATAAGATTCCGCATTGTAGGAACGTAGCACAGCACATTAGACAACCTCTTTCACACTACCTGGTTAGAGTGATATCCATTGCAAAATCATTCTTGAATTCAAACAAAGTGCCCGTGACCAAAACTGAAAAAGTCAAATGTAGTGGCCATTAAGCAAAACAATAGATGCAAACAATAACAGTCGCTCATTGTAGTAGTAAAACGTAAAGTGTTCTCCACAGTTTTACTGGCAGATTAGCAATGATTACAATGATTTCCATTTACCATCGAAAGGCTTCACTAAAACCTTGTTTGAATTCAATTTATAGCAGTAGGTACATTATATTTTTATCTGTTTTATGTTTAAGGTATTTCTACTATTTAGATAGATTTATTTTTTTCAAAAGGGCTTCTGTTGATAGCAGCTTCATTTTAACTGATTGAATTACCCTGTTAAAATATGGTATTATTATAATTCTTAAAATACAGCTGGCTTTTAATAATAAATGTCTCAGCTTGATTAGTTCCAATCATTAGTTACATTATTTCAACTCCTACCACATTTTTTGTTTTGAAAAGTGGTCCATTACTCCTGTTTGTGGGGATTTCGATTTTGTCCGGGTTTTCCAATCGATTTAGAATATCCTGAGTGTACTCTGTCAAGTTTAAAGTGAAAACCTTAAAATGTACTTCAATTTGAAAAAAAACAGAACTTGCTATAGGAAGTTGAAATCTTATTGCATTCTAGAAGTCACAGGTTCTCCGACATAAAGTTCATCATTCTTATCCAAGAACTTCCTACATTCCTACATTAAATTCTCCTACGTAACCTTTAAGTGAAATGTTTGCCTAAAAGCCACTACTCAAATGCACAGCTTAGTTGACGTTTTATTTGTATGTACCGAACAGGATTGAATTCATCCCTATCGCAGGGGATGAGTAAAACCAGTGAGTCTGGATTTACAAGAACACAAACTAGTCCAAATTAGGCCATGTCGTCATTTTGGTCGACCAGCAACCTATTGAAGGTTACATGAATACTTTTTTAGCCCAATGACATTTACTTTTATCAAGCATCTGTTTTCTACTTCTACTGGTAGTTAGTCAAGGATTCGTTTATCATGTCGAAGAAAATGCAGAATAAATGCCAGTTTCTACGAGTGAAGTTCATGTGAATCAGATTGAGATCACGCTAAGAAAGCGTTTGTTTTCATCAAGTTTAAAGTGGTGGTTACTGACAACATCCCTTGTGACGTAACGCTTAATAGGTGTATTCCCTGACTTTGATAATCACGCGTGATTATAACCGTTTTGTAAGAGTATATGACAAAACACATTTGAAAGCCGTATTAACACTGCCTGGTTAGAGTGTTATCCCTCGCAAAATCGTTTTTGAATCCAAACAAAGTAAGTATGACCAAAATAGAAATTCGCCCCTTGTAACCATGAAAAAGACAGTAGATGCCAACAATAATAATTGATCATTGAAATAGATGAAACGTAATTTGACTAAATGTTCTTTATGGTTTTATTGACAAATTGGCAATGGCTTCACTGATTTCGTTTACAGTGGAATGGCTTTCAGCTCAATTTATAACACGATACTAAAATGCTATAAAAATATTTATCTTTCGACCCCTAGTTAATTTATGATTAGACCCTTAGTTAATTGATGTTTCATTGCCTATTTAATGTATGTTTCGACCCCCAGTTAATTTATGTTTCAACCCCTAGATAATTCATGTTTCGACCCCTACTTAATTTATTTTTCAACCCCTAGTTAATTTGTGTTTCGACCCCTAACTTTATGTTTCAACCCCTACTTAATTTATGTTTTGACCCCTAGATAATTTATGTTTTGACCCCTAGATACTTTATGTTTCTACCCCTAGATAATTTATGTTTTGACCCCTAGATAATTTATGTTTCCACCCCTAGTTAATTTATGTTTCCACCCCATGCTAATTTATGTTTCCACCCCTACTTAATTTATGTTTCGACCCGTATTCAATATATGTTTCGACCCGTAGTTAATTTATGTTTCGACCTGTAGTTAATTTATGTTTCTACCCCTAGATAATTTATGTTTTGACCCCTATATAATTTATGTTTCCACCCCTAGATAATTTATGTTTTGACCCCTAGTTAATTTTTGTTTTGAACCCTAGACAATTTCTGTTTCTACCTGTAGTTAATTTATGTTTTGACCCCTAGATACTTTATGTTTTGACCCCTAGATAATATATGTTTCCACCCCTAGATAATTTATGTTTTGACCCCTAGTTAATTTATGTTTTGAACCCTAGATAATTTCTGTTTCTACCCTTAGTTAATTTATGTTTCGACCCATAGTTAATTTATGTTTTGACCCCTAGATAATTTATGTTTCTATCCCTAGATAAATTATGTTTCAACCCCTAGATAATTTATGTTTTGACCCCTAGTTAATTTATGTTTTCGACCCATAGATAATTTATGTTTCAACCCGTAGTTAATTTATGTTTCCACCCCTAGATAATTTATGCTTTGACCCCTAGTCAATTTGTGTCTTAACCCCTAGATAATTTATGTTTCCACCCCTAGTTAATTTATGGTTTGACCGGTAGTTAAGTTATGTTTCGACCCCTAGTAAATTTATGTTTTGACCCCTAGATAATTTATGTTTTGACCCCTAGATAATTTATGCTTTGACCCCTAGTCAATTTGTGTCTGGACCCCTAGATAATTTATGTTTCCACCCCTACTTAATTTATGGTTTGACCTGTAGTTAATTTATGTTTCGACCCCTAGTAAATTTATGTTTCGACCCCTGGTAAATCTATGTTTCGACCCCTAGTCAATGTATGTTTTGATCCCTAGTCAATTTATGTTTCGACCCATAGTTAAGTTATGCTTTGACCCCTAGTCAATTTATGTTTCGAGCCCTAGTCAATTTATGTTTCGACTTATAGTTAATTTATGTTTCGACCCCTAGAGAATTTATGTTTCTACCCATAGTTAATTTATGTCTCCACCCCTAGTCAATTTATGTTTCAACCCATAGTCAATTTATGTTTCGACCCATAGTCAATTTATGTTTCGACCCATAGTCAATTTATGTTTCGACCCATAGTCAATTTATGTTTCGACCCATAGTTAATTTATGTATCGACCCATAGTTAATTTATGTATCGACCCATAGTTAATTTATGTTTCGACCCATAGTGAAAGTATGTCTCGATCCCTGGATAATTTATGTTTCGACCCATAGTTAATTTATGTTTCAACCCATAGTTAATTTATGTTTCAACCCATAGTTAGTTTATGTCTCGACCCATAGTTAATTTATGTTTTGACCCCTATTCAATTTATGTTTCGACTTATAGTTAATCTATGTTTTGACCCCTTGATAATTTATGTTTCGACCCATAGTTAATTTATGTTTCCACCCCTAGTCAATTTATGTTTCGACCCATAGTTAATTTATGTATCGACCCATAGTTAATTTATGTATCGACCCATAGTTAATTTATGTTTCTACCCATAGTGAAATTATGTCTCGATCCCTGGATAATTTATGTTTCGACCCATAGTTAATTTATGTTTCCACCCCTAGATAATTTATGTTTCGACCCATAGTTAGTTTATGTCTCGACCCATAGTTAATCTATGTTTCGACCCCTAGATAATTTATGTTTCCACCCCTAGTTAATTTATGGTTTGACCGGTAGTTAAGTTATGTTTCGACCCCTAGTAAATTTATGTTTTGACCCCTAGATAATTTATGTTTTGACCCCTAGATAATTTATGCTTTGACCCCTAGATAATCTATGTTTCTACCCCTACTTAATTTATGTTTCCACCCCTAGATAATTTATGTTTTGACCCCTATATAGTTTATGTTTCCACCCCTACTTAAGTTATGTTTCAACCCGTAGTTAATTTATGTTTCGACCCCTAGTCAATTTATGTCTCGACCCATAGTTACTTTATGTTCCGAAAATTGGCTCTCTTGTTTTTACAGATTTCCGTTTTGTTCAGGTTTTTCGAAATTCCCAATTGATCCGAAAGATACGAGGATCCGGTGTATAATCTATCAAGTTTCAATTAAAAGCCCTTAAAATCTACTTAAATTTAAAAAAACAAAACTTGCATTTTACTGCACTGTACAACTTAAAGTTCCTTCAACCATTGGTTCATAGAGAGTTTCCTGCCTTGCTCTGGAACTTCCTTGGCTTGCTTTATGGCTGCCTAGAGAGATGAATCAATTGTCATTATCCCTTTCTTTTATACATTTCTTTTAATTTCACTTTAGATTTTCTCCAGCTACTTCTTTTTCTAGACACCTTTGAAGACATCAGTACTTCACAATGTTTTGGTAAAATAAGTCCTGGAATTAAAAAGGTATGTATATGGGATAGCTATTACATGTGCATCGAAAATTTTGATCTTTGTTTTTTCGAATTTTTAATCCAACTTTCTACCTCGAGTATTATGATCATAACTAACGTGAAAAAGGTACTAGCCCTCAAACTTTTCCATTTTGCCATTTAAAACTCAAATTCTAACTATGAGTTGTGACATTATACTTATGACTCGATATATTTTTGATACAGCACGGAAAAGCGGCAACGTTCTTTTGACATACTTAAAAGCTGTTTTTGGTCTGACATTCACCAGAACATGAAACGTCGGATAGTGACTGAAGAGTGAACCGAAATATCCAGATGCGGTTACATGTAATTTGCCCCAAGAGTGAATTAGACGCATCCTGTAACATGTATACGCATCTGGCTATATATTGTATATCAAAATAATATTGCCGCTTTCTCGTGCTATTGTGAAGTTCTATAGTAGCAACAGACAATTTACTTATTTTTGATACAGGTTAGCTTTTGTTATTATGGCGTCTAGAAGCCAGTTGTACAAATGTCCTTGTGGACAGTACTATATGGTTTGCCACCTAAATGGTGCGTCTGATAGTATACAGGAGGAGAATCTATTCAAAACCCTCTATGTAAAAGTAAAGATGTGCAAAGGTACTGCCAATTTTGGGTAAATTTCGTTAGAAGATATTCTTGGGTCACATGTGACAAGAACAGACTTACATGTTCTACAAGTGCTACTTTATCAAGAATCGAATAGTAGCTTTGCTATTTGAATTGTAAAATTTAGTTGAATGCAGCTGAAACGTTTATGTACTCTCAAGTGCCAAATAAACGTCCACCCCGCTTATTTATATTAAAGAAATTAACTTTTTTTACAAACCTGTCATTTCATTTCCTTTCTTTGTTAGTACTATTTATGATCAATTTTCATGGCAAAATAGCGTACTGCTGCATATATTTTTTAGTTTTAACCTTTATGAAAACCTGCTTTTGTTCTTTCTGTCCTTGTATAATCATTGAAAGTCATTATTCAAATTCTGACCCCCTTTATTTTGAACCCCCAGTTTATTAAATTTTGGAATTTTTTCCAATCCCCTGTTTATTAGGACCCCCATTTATTTGGCACTTGAGAGTACTATTTGAGGAAACAAGACACCAAATGAAAATCACTGATATTATTTATTCAATAACAGGCAGTCAGGGGCGGACCCAGGAAGAAATCTTAGGCTACGTTTACACGGGGCCAGTTAAATATTTGGGCGGCCAAATATTAGGTCGGTTATGTAGCCGACCAATAAAAAGGTCACTTGGGCATTGCGTTCACACGAGGCCGGTCAGTCATGTTTATGAAATGCGCATAGTACGAATTGTGCCAAATCTATTTCTCGTTCAATCAGAAGAGTTTGGAAACGTGAGAAACTGGCATAAAAAAGAAAAAGAAAGTGAAATGAATTTCATTTTGGCTGATGACAGCGTATGATGGAAGTTTCTGAGAGTATAGTTACCATGGAAGCAATACCTACTACATTTACTATTACATTCAAAACCCACATCAGAGTTTAAATTAGTCTACGAGATCATTCACTCATGCTTTTATTTATCCATTAAATTTGAGAAACGTAAAATGGCAAACCACTAGTAATTTTCTTTGAGCGAAAACTCATTAAAAACAATCTGTCATTTACTAAAGGCCTCTTAATCGCGTATTGAAACCCTCTTTGTGGCACCGTGCAAATATTTGGGCGGCCAAAGCCGTTCACATGGGGCCTTTCGCGAACTTGACCGGCCAAGTTCCAATGAAGGTCGCTTTCCTAAGCGGCCGAATATTTGCACGCCTAAGTGACCTAATTTGAGGTCGGTTAGACGGCCCCGTGTGAACGGTATGCCTAAATGGCCAAATATTTGACCGACCAACGATTCGGTCGGCCCCATATAAACGCTGCCTTGGTGTAGCTTTCTTCTATGGGATGGCGTGGCGTAAATATTTTGGGCGTGGTCATTACCGTTCTATGAGATTCAGATGCAGTGAAATGTTCACAAGACATATGATGTTCCATCAAAACACAATGAACTCGATTAAAAGAGTTTCCTATAATGGTGTTTTTCAGAGCCACTAGTGGAGGAAATACTGTGAGAGGTTTACTGATATAGTTGCTCTGAAGACCAATGATTCTTATTGCTAATTCTTATCACGGTAGAGGAGGAAAAATAGGGCCGGGAGCAAAGCCCAGGAAAATTTTTTGAATTACGCTATTTTCATCTCATGAAGGCTCCCTTTGTGATATAGAGAGGGCATAACAAAAAGGGCACTTTTGTTCATTTGCTGAAAAGGACAGGGGTCTAGACCCCCAGGACCCCCTTAGTTACACCACCTGCTACTTATGCTTATTGTATGAATCTTCTTGTTATCGGATTGTTTAATGAAATTTGCTTGCTTCAAAAATTTGCTTCCATAAACTGTGCATGCAAGGACGAAACTTAAAGTGCTTATGCATCGAAAATTTCGAAATTTAACTTTTTGCGTTTTCTAATGCAACCTTGTGCTGTGATCATCATGCTACAAACTAAAGTATCATAACTCATGCGGAAAAAAGTTATGAACCCTCAAACTTCGCTATTATGGCATTTCAAGTGCGAATTCCTGCTACTGCGCATGATGTCATAACGAGTACGCAAAAAAGCTTTGATCGTTTGTTAGCATGGATTCCATTAGCAAGTCCTGCATATGTCGTGGAGGACGGTACTGTGTGGCTGGTCTCCCGAACGGAATAAGCTGCACAAATGGTCAGCATACAGAGGGGAAATCCGTTAATTCGTTTCCACTCAAGCAAAACGACAGGAAAAGACACCAAGCTTAGGTCAGGTTTGTGTGAAAACATAGGCCAAAGTGGAGCAGCAGCAACTCGTCTTTTCTTTGCTCTGACCATTTCGATGAGAGTTGCTTTACGAAGAATCAGGAAATCGCTGCCAAACTAGGAATGAAAAGGAAGCTACAGCCAGATACTGTTCCTACCATTGATTTATCGTTGGCAGACAGCAGATACTTTTGATCAGTCACTGACAGATAGAGCTAAAACACAGGTGAGGCTTACCTATGTGTTTGCTTTTTAGACCCTGGTCAAGTAGTAACAATGAACAACGTTGAGGAAAGCAGGGCAGGGAGGTATGTTGAGTTGGTGGATTGGAAATGCTCTACTAGTAAAGGAAAATTATAATGCCATAGCAATGTATTTCAATTTCTTTCATGGACTATCCGTCATGTGTTAAAAAGTGGATGACACAATGGAGGAGGAAGAAATGTTCGCAAGCCCTAATACTGATTGTACTGGATCCCCAGTTTTGGAAAAGAAAATTGTATTCTATCAGAGAAAGATCAGTTGGCTCAGAAGATCAAAGAGTAAATTAGAAGACTCTAATCAATGCAAGCTCTACCGCATCTAACGCAGAAGCCATTACCCTACACATTATACAGCTTTAAAGCTTTTGCTTATAGGTCCTAAGTGACTGTTTACAAAATTTGACAGGCTATGAGCTGCAATACGTAATAGATACTGGTACTCACCATTCCTGAACTTGGATTTGCCTCTCAAATCTAGCCTCAAGAGTTTGTGGTAGCAGTCCATCGGGGTCATTGGCCTCAACATTTTCTTTATCTTGGGCATCCGAATTGTCATCTAGTGGCTCTCCGTGGCTTGCACCTATGCCTGGCTGTGCAAGCACACGTTCATCATTGCCATCATCTTCTAATTGATGATCAGTAGCTCCATCATAAAATGACGATTCACTGTCACTGTTTGCCATTTTAATGAGCCGTAGCACGCCAAGACGAGAAGCTTTCTTACGCTTTGTTTGTCAACTGATATAGGTCTAAAGAATGCACTTGGTTTGATCCTCGTTATGACGTCACGGAATGGCTATCAAAATTCGTACCAAATGCCTCAAAACAAGCGCTAATTTCTACACCTCGCCAGTAAGAACAAAACAATATGGTCTTCATGCATTGGAAAGACCAAAACTTCGATTGTAGTTCGAAAAAGTAGATTCGAAATTTTCGATGCATAAGCACTTCAAGGGAGATTTAGGGGTGAGTCACCGCCAACCATGAAAATTTGGCATTTCGCAGGGCAAAACGGCAGTACAGTGTATTTTTGCAGGGCAACTTGCCGGACCCGGGTCTACTGACTGAGAATTTTTCCAGTACTGTTACTGAAAAAGGTCGCAGAAAACTCTGGCTAACTCGCTGATCATAGATCTCACTTTGGCAACGCAAAGCCTCTAGCTTACAACTTGGAGCATAGGAATGATATTTCAACTGTAATGATAAATAATTTGCGTGCGGTAGTGCCTTATCTTGATGACTGAGTATAGGCAATAAGTATTCAACCTCCCTCCCCCCAGACGCTAGGCCCCATCGCCTCCGTGGTGCCTACTCAGATACCATGACCTACCTAGTTCAATAATGTACGACTCATTCTTGTGCGTCCGTATTAAATGACTCTCGAAAACTGGCTTAGTGCTTCCGTAACCCTCTTGACATCGTGCGAAAGTCGCTCTTCCACTAAATGTTAGCATTAGACAACTACCTGTTCACCCATTAATGCTCACTAGTGATCCCGTTCAATTGAGCACTAGTGACAATTCGTTTTCATTTGATAATGGGCCCAAATACACTATGAGCTTGAACAGCAGTAAGACATTCCAAGACGCTACTTAACGCTGAAAATACTTGTTTTCGACTTACTTTTGCCAGAGTAGCGCTTCCAAGATTAACTGCAGTCGTCAATTTACAGTCTTCAACGATAAAAGATATCCGCACATTTCTGCCAGTTCTCAACCCCCTTCCATCCTCCCTCCCTCCCTTTGTCACTGCTTTGTCAATGTTTTTGCTTAATAACCCCTTCTCCCTGTCTGTGCGGATACTGAGTTGGAAGAGAAGCAAAGGGCTGCAAAGAATATTAGAGAATAAAAGCTCTTTGAGAAAGACCCCCTCCCCCTAAGGTGCGGACATCCTTTATGGATGCCCCTAGAAAAAATAATGCTAATTGGCAATGAATAACTAAGGCAAAGTTCTCAGTGCATTTGGAGGCATCTCTCTTGTACTTGAAGACAATAGTGTAAGAAAGCCATTTCTGCAAATTATTTCACAGAGCATTTCACACAGAAAGCAAGAGATGCACTATTCTTTTGCAGCTAAGCTCAGGGAAGGGTATGGCTCAAACTGAAACTGATGCGCAATACAGACTGGATCCTGAAATCATCATAATGAATTCTATTACTAAGACCTGAGCCTGAGCGGCAATGAATACAAGTTAATATCACATGTCTATTTAATTGTTTGCATGTTAGGACCCCGTTCCATCCATATATTCTCAACAAATATGATAGATAACTGCTTTCTAACACTTAGGAATATATTTTTAAATAAACTGATAATTAATAAAATAGGTTAATGGAATCTCAAAATTTATGCAATATCTCTTTGTTTTTTGGAAAGACTGGCCTGGTTAACCATGGAAATGATTGCTTCATGAATGCCGTGATTCAAGCCTTGTGCATGCTTCTGAGGTATTGCATATTGATACCGACTTTTGAGGGTATTTACTATGTTTGCATTTTCCTGAGGTGTTAGGTCAAGTAAAAACTACTGTTACCTTAAATTACATCTATATGTAAATAATGCATAAAGGAATCGAAGATTGCTGCAATCCTGGCGTCCTTTTGATTGTTCTAATGCTCCTTCGCAGCGTATTACAAAATTATAGTATAGTATGTCAATCTATAGGAATTATGCGAAGGGTTTACTTCTTTAACTAGTTTATTTGTATTTGCTTTCTTATTCAAAGACTTCCTAATTAGATAGAAGCTTGTTGAGATAGTAATTGGAGTCATGTTGATCTATTCCAGCTTGCGTTCAATGCTACTATCGCCTTCTCTGATTCTGAACGCAAAGACTGAACCTGTAACCTACATCGTGGCTAAGTTATTTGAAAAACTGATGTCCTCAGAGGTATGCATTGTAATGCATGTTGACATTCATTATCTAAGCCGTCTGATTCTCGCAGAATGATACAAATGAGAGCGTGAAGTATTTGAGTATCATTTGAGTGTCCTATATGAAAATAAAGATCTTCCTACTATCTATTCGCCTCATTTACTTCAGTGTGTATTTCGGTTCTTTTTGATGCAGCTACTATACAATTGCTGATTGTCATATGTTTTATTCGCTTCTTCCATTAATGCTGTAAGAAGTCAAATTTGATGCATTTAGGATGGAACGTTTATCTAAATTTCACTTATATAGTAGCTGAAATATCTGTTGCTACATTTTCATGTTGGTTTAAATTTTAGGAGTCAACGATAGACCCAACAGATAGCTACAACAAGTTAAGGTCTCCTGAGTTTTTGCCTGGGACACAGCAAGACGCCTTCAAGTTCTTAAAATACCTTCTATACAAGTTTAGAAATGAAGGTGAGCCGCTTTTCAATAGAAATTATAATCTGAAAGTCAGTGGTTTGTCCACAGGATAATTTATTGTTTTGCAGTTAGCCTTTCCAATCGACGTAAGAAAGATCAAAAGTGAGAAAGACATGTATAAGGATGAATACTTCAATTTTATAATGTGCAATTTGCTGTGTTTACTTTGGCTCAAAGGGCTTCATATTGATTTTATTGCGACTAGTTTTTGTGATTAGTGATAACTTATAGCATTTTGATTGATTTTGATATGAATAAGTACTTGGTAGGAGGTTTACTTTTGTACCTTCGTATATGACATAAGGAAAACATTGCAAAAACTATCTTTTCTTGTAATTCATTCTATCAAGAACGGTACAAGATTTCCATTCTTGGTAATTTGCTCAATTTCCTTTTGTTTTGGATGGCAAAATATGTGGCCACATCGTTAGCTTAATCAATGCCTTGGATATTTTAGTACAAAGTGACCCGGTTTAATTTTTTTTGTTGCATTTTAGGTTCGATGTGTTTGCAAGATCTTTTGGTTGACCAGAATCAATACGAACGCGGTATTTGTATGTCACTTCTGGATGCTGAGCAAAAATATCGAAGGCTCCTCATCTTGAAGCGAAAGTGTGTCTCTTGCAATGATAAAAGAAAACGCACCAAGATAACGGACAAGGCTAAGATCCCTCATAAATTATACGTAGGAAGCAAGTCTTATCGTTTAAGTTCGGTGATTATTCATTCTGGTGAGTCTCCAGATAGTGGTCATTTCTATTGTGTTTGTCATGGAGGTGGCTCCTTTCCGGAATATACTTGGTATCGTTTCGATGACGAATCAACTACTAGCGGTAAAGCAGCAGACCTGAACGAATATCTAGCAGAGCTCCCTAATGATACTCCATATGTTTGCATTTATGAACAGTCATTGATGATTTGATGGTCATGGACCTTTTAGTGGAATATGATAACATAGTTTCGCAAGGTATGTGTGTTCCTTTCCTATTTATGCGTCAATACTTCTATCAAAATAAATTAATGTACATATACACACCCATATCCATAGGGGTCATTCATTTAGTACGTACATACGTATAGTAGGCATAAAGTGGCCTATTGCTTTGAGATAGACAAAGGGGTTGAAAAAGCACAAAGTGACACCTGAGAGTATGTCACTCAATATGAGATCTGAGAACTGACTAGTCACAGTGCTTTTACATTATACTTTGTACATGGTGGAACTACGTAACTATTGACATAATCAACATACATTCAAGCATACAAACACATTGACAAGGTACAATTGATCCTACTACAAACGAATGGGAGGGAGGGGGGTCAAGCAAAAGCATACGACATGTGTACAAAGGGAGAGATGGGGTTAACACATATGAGCTTGTACGCAAAAAAGTCAGTTTTTGCATGCATTTTGTAATATTTTCATACGCAAGGTACTTTTATCATACTTTGCTATCTTTGGCGATGACTTTCATTACTGTTTTATAAAACATTTGCTATGATTACTGTCCTGTCTCTCAAATTTTTGCAGTCTTTTACTCTATAGAACTACTGAACTACTGAACTACTGAACTGCTACAGTCTTTAACAAGATTTCGCTTAGAAATGAGGGTACGTCAAATAGGTGAGAAAACATGCGCAACGGGGGGATCGTAGCAAACGTACATGAGCATATGATGGGGGAGAGGGTCAAATTTTTGCAATTTTGATGGGTTCGTACTATTTGAATGACTCCTGCAATTATGCGTTAATGTTTCTATCAAAATTAGTCAAAAAACACAAAGTAGCACGAAGTATTTACAAAATGTACACTCATATACATAATATCTGGTAAAGGAAATAGTCACCGTCTACTGTCGTTCAATGGGACCTTGGATAACTAGGACTCACGCTAAGTGGAAGCACTTTTCCATTCCCGTTGAAAATTCCTATGTATTCATGTTCATATCATTACCATGGTATAATAATAATATATCAATATATAGGAATTGTATTTCCTATAAAGATGTATATAGGATTATACATCTTTATACATTCTCCGCTTAACTGGGACTCCGGATTCCTGTCACTCCCGCTAAGTGTGACCAATTTATAGGGCCCCAACAGCATCTTTGCTCTGATTACCTTAGACTGAGACTAAATTTTACATAACTTCTGCTTTAAATCAAGCCTGGATTTGTTGATATATGATTTACTATGCGAAACTGAATGTGTAGAGAGATGGGAAAATGCTTTTAGCGGACAGATTCCTGTGTGAAAATTTTACATGGGCATGTCAAGATGGGCATATACTTAGTTGCTATGAAATGACATGTGACCACATACATGCCCCTCCTCTTAAATGGGATTGCGACTGTTTTTTTTATCAATAAGTTGCAGTTATCAAGAGCTTGACTTTGCTGGGACTCCCGCTTACTGGGAGTTATTTCGGATTTCCGTTGGGAGTCCCAGTTAATGAGAGTATAGAGTAGGTGTAGTTTGGTCCATTCATACGCATGCTTTCGACTTAGCTTTAACAGCAATAGAGTCTATTGTTTAAAATACTCTCCAGAGCTAATTTGAATTTGAATTATTTTTATGTAACATGGAAAATCTTCTTTTCTTCCAGATCCAGCGAATGTTGAACGCTCTGGCTTTAGGATATACGTAGAGACTGCATGTTGTAAAGGATCGTATACTATAGCCTATTAATTGTTATGTAGAACTGTTGATAATTTAATAATTGCTTTAGATTTAGCTGTAGAACCCCCCTGAAGCCTAGTAATCATGCTGTTGTTAAAGGTTAGCCAGTTTATTACTGTATTTTCTCTTGGTTTCCTACTTTCTCCTTCCCTTGGATAGGCATTTATTTGATTTATTTTCTCTTTTTAAGACAGTATTCCTGTTTAAAAACTACCTGCTATATTTCCTTTGAAATTTCCTTCTGAATTTGCCCCGATTTCTTCCTTATTTTCCCCACTTGTTTCTCCCCTTTATCTATATAAGCTCCAGTTACTTATAATTAATTAGCTGATGATGAGACACGTTGTCTCGAAATGTTCTCACGTTTACGTCTAATATGGAAATGTCTACTTAAAACGGTATGATAGTATGGATATTGTGGGGAATTTCCTCAAGGGTACTATGGCCCTGACCATAGCCTCAAAGAATTCCCTGTGACACTCAAAATCTCACAATGATTTTCGGTAAAATCGTATTATGATAATTCCGAGGAGAGAACTCGTCTCTACTCACCCTCCAAAATCTACTCTAACTACCATTTTTTACCTTGTATATATGATTTTTCTCCCTAAAATTAGACCTAAAGCTATGGTAACAAAATACAAAGATTACGTGATATACTAAATCAAACATAGAATGCTGAATCATGTGTACTTAACTACGCAGTCCAATTGTTCATAGGATTATTTCCCTTTACAACATAACAAAGCGGATTATGACGTTAATCTATCTATTCCTATCAGTTACGGCCTAGCTATGTTGAGCAAATACGTAATGTCTAAAATAATATTTCGAACAGCCTCCCCCTATTAAAATGTAACTGCAGTTTTAATCTAAAAGTTTCCTTCTTCTAAGAGTCATCATCTTCATGGACAGCCACACTCTTTATTTGATCTCTTGCGATTACCTTGGTTCTTCTCTGCTGTTTTTCTTCTACGTTTGGCCTTTCTGGTTTGAATTCTGGGGCATCAAGATTCAACGCATGCCCTGCAGGTTCTCCTCCAACTTCAAGATCACATATGAGCTGTAGCGGTCTTTCAACAATGTATCCATTCACTAATTTCAACTTCATTCCTCGGACTATCCCATCAAGCCCACGAATATAGTCGACTATTCGTCCAAGTCTCCAGTAAGCTCTATTTCTTGTGTCTTCTTTCAATAAAACAACTGCTCCAATTCCTGGAATGGTGATCTCTTTTTGTGTATGTTTGCGCTGTCGCTCTTCGAGTGCTCGTAGGTATTGCGCTATCCAACGCTTCCTCAACTGATCTTTGCTCCCTGTTATAAACAATAATCGTTTCGTCAGTTTGTCGTTTGCTTCCAACTGCTCGATGTCTTGCTCCAGAACCGAAGTTGGTCTTCCTCTTAGTAGAATGTTTGGGCTCTTCAAACTCTTCTCCTACGTAGCACAAGGGTCTGTTATTCATGGCTCATTCAACGTCCAGCAATACTTCTTCCAATTCTTCAAAGCTAAGGGTGCTTCTGCCAACAACCTTGGAAGAATTTCTCTTCATGATTCCAATAAGACGTTCAAAAAACCCTCCCCACCAAGGGGCACGTGACATATTGAATCGCCATTGTATTCCTTGTTCCATGATATAGCTTGAAAGATGTTCGTTTTTGCGCAAGGTTTTTAGCCACTTCTTGGTTGCAATGAACGTTCTTCCGTTGTTGCTAACCATCAGCCTTGGGGATCCTCTTCGTGCTACAAACTCCTTTAGTGCTCTTTGAAATACTGGTGCCGTCATATCCTCGCATAGCTTCAGGTAAACAGCTCTTTTGCTGGTGCATGTGAACAGTACCATATATGCTTTTCCAATCTTACCCTTTGCTATCCTGTACCTGACTGGCCCAGCAAAATCCACACCTGTGACAAGAAAGGGCTCGTTTAGGTCAGTTCTGAAATCTGGTAGCATAGATTTTGATGGATTTGATAAAGGCTTCACCCTGAACCGCTTGCATAGGTTGCAGTTATGCAGTACTTTCTTGACGATTGACCGCAACTTCTGTATCCAAAATCTCTCTCGAACCTTGCTCATGGTCACTGAAACTCCCCCGTGTAATGTCTTTAGGTGACAAGCTTGTATGAGTGACTTAACCAGTAGATGATTCCTTTCCAGAAATATGGGTTTGTAGTTTGGTATTCTTCCTACATACCTCAGAATTCCATCATCCCCTTTTTCCAGCTCTATGTTCGTTGCTAGGTTGCTTGGTTGTTGTGCTTTTCGAATCCATAGCCTCTCTGCTTCATCAGTTTCTTGGCTGTTGAGTTGTAAGCAATTTGCCTTCTTTCTCTTTTGACAGTGCTCCACAAATCGTGTTATGTAGGCTGTTATTTGTATCAGCTTCCAGTAAGAATACTTTGTTAGCATTCCCTCAAATCCACCCGTATCTATGTGCTTGATTAACAACTGCTTTTCTGCTTGAGGAATCTTTTCCTTCTGTGCACCACTTGTCTCATATACTTCTGGTTGTGTAGGCCAAGAGTTTTGATTGTTTAACCAGGATGGGCCTTTAAATCAAAATTCTGTAAGCTTTCCTGGATCTTCGCCTCTGATTCTAGGGTCACTTGGATCCTCGTTTGTAGGAGCATAATGCCAATGAATATTGTTAATTGCATTGATAGCCATTATCCTGTGTCGCACAAACTGCAACCACTTGCCTTGATCCTTTATCCAATGTAAAACCTTTGTTCTATCCACCCAACCATGGCACTCTTTTATTGGATAATCTGATAATATTTTCATCACATGATCCAAAATTCGGCTCAGCATATGGGCTCCAATCAGCTCCAGTCGTGGAATTGTTGTATCCTTTGGCACTATTCTTGATTTTGCTACCAACAAATGCTGATCTGGAACTGCTTCTTTAATCAGTGAAGTAACATATACAGCAACAGAAATGGCAGACTTACTTGCGTCTGAAAAGCCATGAATTATGATGTATGAATCCTTGCCTTTAGCGACACTTCTTGGAATGATCACGGACTTACAGCTCTTCATCGACTTTACCCACTTGCTCCAAGGTTTCTTAATCTCTTCTGGTACAGCATAATCCCACGGCAGCTTCTTCAAACAGGCTATGCTGTAAAGAATCTTTCCAGTTATCATTACAGGTGAAACAAGTCCTAATGGATCAAAGACACTGTTGATTGCTGATAGCATTTTCCTTTTTGTGATGGTTCCTTCATCTACCTTCTTTAGGAACTTGTCAAGGTCGATTTCTAGGGTGTCTATTGATTTATTCCACTGTATTCCAAGAATTTTTGTCTTGTTACCATTTGTTCCAATTCATGTTTTGGCATATGTCTCTTCTAGCATCTTCTGTTGATCATCTCTTGTTGATTGTAATGCTGGTATATTGCTGTGCCATTTGTGCAAGGTAGATCCACCTTCTGCCATTATCTTGGTGCTTTCTTCCTTGAAACTGAATAACAACTTCTCATCATCAGCTACACATTGCACATCATTGACGTATGTATTCTGCATCAGTTGCATCACTGTCTCTGGGTACTGTTCCTTGTACTGATTGATATGTTTAGTTGGTGTTGCACTAAGGATGTAAGGGCTTGGTGCAGATCCACAAATCACCCTTGTGAATCGGAATGGGACTGCATGCCTTTGCTGTAGATCGGTGTACCAAAACAGCCGCTGTGCATCTCGGTCTTGTGAACTAATCCTGATTTGCAGGAATGCCTTCTTAACGTCTCCAGTCAGGCAGAATTTGTGCATTCTGTTCTTGAGTAGAATATCAAATATAAGAGGCTGTAGTGATGGGCCTGTCTCTAAAAGGTTGTTTAGGCAAGGGTCCTTAAGTGTTTGACGTGCCGAGCAATCGTAAACTATTCTCATCTTTGTTGATTCGGCATTATCACGAATGACAGGATGATGTGGAATATAATGTATAACCTCTCCCGTTGGTTCTCTTGGGGCAGGCTCTATGATCCCTTCTTGTAGCTGCTCTTCCATGACTGAATGGTATTCCTCAAGCCTTCCCAATTTCTCCAGTTTGTTGGTTGTACTGTGAAGTCTTGACATCGCCAGTGCTTTATTTGTAGGTAAACTACTTGCATCTTCCTTCCATGGCAGACGTGTTAAGTATGTACCGTCTTCAAGTCTTTGCAATTTATCCGTAAAATCCTTACGAAATTCTTCTTGTCTGTCAGGAGTGTCCATCAATCCCAATGCCTCTAAGGAACACATCTGCTCGAACTCATCACGCGTTAATTTTAAAAAGTATGTCTTTTCTGCTTCAAAACTTGAGTGTAACGCCCTTCCTGACAATGTCCACCCAAGCATGGTAAATTCAGCGCCATGGTCCTTGTTTGGATCTGACCCAAGGACTGGGGGCTCCGTTGTCTTTATTCTTTGATAGTCTGCGGCTCCCAAACTGATATGAACTGGCAGTCTTTCTTGTTGATTTCCTTCATCACTGAAAGTTAACCGTCAAAGCCTGTTGTATCTCTTCTTTAAGTTGCTTATCTGAGGGTTTGGCAGGTACGTCAAATTTTCCTTTTCTCCATTTATGCAATTAAGGTCAATCGTGAATCCATCCACTACATTTGATTTAACAGCTATGGGGTATGTTTCCACTTGTTTCGTAATTGTACCATATATTTGTTCGATGGCTCTTTTTTCCACGTTCAACGGCTTTATCCCCAACTGTGTCAGAAGGCTTGTGCACACGTAAGAGCTTCCCGCTCCACTATCAAACATTATTCTTGCATTCACCCCATTTACCTTTGCTACCACTGATGCATGCAGCGTTGTTGATTCATCCATTGCAGTTAAACCCTTTTCAGTAGATTGACTGAACTCAGATTTATACCGCTGGTCTTCTGGGCTACTGTCACAGAGAGATGTATGATGCCTTCCTCCGCATTTGCTGCATCCTCTTGATTTGCATTTTGAAGCAACATGTCCTATCCCAGTGCAATTGAAACACATGCTGTTTTTCTTCAGTATTGCCCTTCGATGTGCAACATCCAAAATCTTGAAGCAGTCTGTACTGCGATGGTTGCTCTTGCCGCAATAAACACATCCATTTGACTTCTGAAAGGTTCTTTGAAAGCCATTAGCCATTAACATTTTGTCCCTCCTTCTCCATTCATGGGTTATTTCTTGATGCTGCTTCCTGTAAACATTACGAGTCTGCGATAAAAAATCCTCCACTGGCAATGGGTGTCTGTCCACATATTTCCTCAAATTTTCTACCAACTGTTCCAAATCCCACTCTTCCCAGTCATTAACGTGTAAACATGGCTTTGCACCGTTTCTAGCTTTTTCATCGTCGCAAGCGTTCGAACGACTCTCGCAAGCTTATTGTAAAATTCATGAGTTTCTTGTATCTGATTGATATTCGTTATAGGCTTCAGTCCTTCCAATTCAATTACGAGGCCCTTTCGTACCTTTATGTCCTTCCCATAGGTAGTCTGCAAGATTCTCTTTGCCTCTTTGTACCCCTCTGGTGTATGTGGAAGTCCAAGGATGTCGTCCTTTGGTTTTCTTGAACCAATTCAAGGAGGTAATTAAATTTGCTAACTTCTGCTATGTTTGAACCCTCCACTTCTACCGAAAATTGATTCCAAAAACGTAGCCAATCCTTATGATCCCCTCTATATGGTGTTATTGTATATTTTTGAAGCTTTACCACTTGTGACTCTCTTGCTTCGTCTTCCCTGTATTGTTGCATGCTTTCACGTTCCATTTGTAATTTTTTCTGCATCCATTCCTCCTCTAGTTTTGGTTGTTTTAATTTAGCTGCTTCTGTCTCCATTAGTTGTTCTCTTGCCCTTTTTGCTTGTTCTTCCATGAAAAGCCTTTGTTGCTCTTGTTCCCTTTGCTGTCTTTTCTGTAGCTCCTTTTCCGCAAGGCTGGCTAATTTTTCCTTCAGCTGTCTCCGTCCATCTCGGAATTTGTTGATTTTTTGTTTTTCTTCCTGGTTCCATTCCTTCACTGATTCTAATGACTCTACCTCTTCCTCAAGCATAGCATTAACAGCCTTGTCTCTCGCGTTTTCCAAGTCCTGTATTGTTTCACAGATTCTTTCGTATCCAGATGACATATCCTCCGTTTCTCCAGAATGCAAAGTTTCCTCAACATCCTCCAGTTGTATGGCCCTTCTAGTTAAATCCCGTTCAAACAGTTCTTTTGAAGTCATCCTGTTTCTTGATAAATTTCCCAATCCTTGTATGTCCTGGCAGGGTCGCCACTTTTATTGTGGGGAATTTCCTCAAGGGTACTATGGCCCTGACTATAGCCTCAAAGAATTCCCTGTGACACTCAAAATCTCACAATGATTTTCGGTAAAATCGTATTATGATAATTCCGAGGAGAGTACTCATCTCTACTCACCCTCCAAAATCTACTCTAACTACCATTTTTTACCTTGTATATATGATTTTTCTCCCTAAAATTAGACCTAATGCTATGGTAAAAAATACAAAGATTACGTGATATACTAAATCAAACATAGAATGCTGAATCATGTGTACTTTAACTACGCAGTCCGATTGTTCATGGGATTATTTCCCTTGACAACATAACAAAGCAGATTATGACGTTAATCTATCTATTTCTATCAGTTACGGCCTGGCTATGTTGAGCAAATACGTAATGTCTAAAATAATATTTCGAACAGATATGTCTTAATTTCCAGTATATTGAATTAGAGATCTGAAACCATGTGCAATATTTTTCGTCGTGGCCCTTCTTCAGAGGTTCACAATACAGCTGCGATTTCCAAGAAATGCTTTAGATTTAATGAACACTGTGTAATAAATTGTAAGTGAATTTATATTCAATACCAAAGTATCAAGTGGTTCATTTTTCCTGTCATCATAGTGAAAGATTGGAGTTTCAGGTGTACTCTCAGGTGCCAAATAAACGCCCCCCGCGCTTATTAATTTTTTTGATTTTTTCCCAAGCCCTCGGACCTTATTAGGACCCCCGTTTATTTCATTCCCTTTCTTTGTTAGTACAATTTACGCCCAATTTTCATGGCAAAATAGAGTGCTTCTGTATATTTTTAACCTTATGCTTTATGACAACCTGTTTTTGTTCTTTCCGTCCTTGCATAATCATTTAAAGCCCTTTCTCAAATTCCGACCCCTCCGTTTATTGAATTTCGGAATTTTTTCCAACCTCCCTGTTTATCAGGACCCCCCGTGTATTTGGCACTTAAGGGTACATATGTACACGCCTGTTCTTAAATATGTGTGTTCAAGATCTTTGACCCTTGAAGATGGAATAATCTTTAAGTATCTTATCATAAGTCTATAGTACCAATTGACTCTTGTCTCCATCTTTTTCGTACTTTGAATCCCATCAAACATCTTGTATTATTACTACCAATGTACTTGTAAGAACTCCAAGTTGATCCATCTGTCATCATTTTATACTATATATGATACTAAATTTTGTAACGTAGTTATAACCTTTGTTTGTTCCACGGCTTTGTGTGGCTAATCTTCTCCAGACTTTGACAGACCTTAGGTCTAATTAAAAGTAATCCGACGCGGGGGAATTTGTATCAGAACACCAGCCACCATACCATTGTTCATGCAGCATTGCTCGATGGGGTTTAAAATGTTCGTCATTGTACCAAGTTGATTTTGCAGTAAATGCTGAATTTGGCAGTCTTCTTGTTTGAATCCTCATTTCCTGTGAATGCGTTGCTTCAATGATGGATGCTCCTGTCCCCCCTCACCCACTTTGTGTTTTGACTGTTCCCACTCTTTGCTCTCTCCTCCTGTATATGCCGTTGCTGACATGGAACAATGTGGCTTTGGAAAAATTGTTTGTAGTGTAGGAAATTATTCTCATATTGCTAAATCAAATCTTTATAGCTATCTCTATAGCTTCGTTGACTATTTCATTTTGGTTGGATTTAATTTGCCTGCATAGGCCTAGTTTAGCCATTTTGTAATCGATAATTTTATATTTGTCGTCACTAATCTAGTAATGCTGAGTGAGCTTATTGATTCATTGTTGTTGACAGTCAGTAACTATGGAGACCTTACGTATTGCTTTTGTTTAGAAGTATAAATAGATCAAGAGTCAACCCTATTGCGTGGAACTTTGAACCGTAGCGTAATGATTTATTTTAGTTTGGAAACTATGATGTAATGTTGCTTAATTCGTCTCCCTTTGAAGTAGTATAAATAAAAGTAGAGAAATCCGTTAGTTAAGCTGCACATCAAGTGCAAGTGAGAGTGAATCAGTGAGTAACTAACAGAAATCGTTGTATTTCTTGTGTGAGTTGTCTCAATATCTGTCGTGACGGAAAGGCTATCCTATCGACGAAATTATTGTCAGGAAAACATTCAAATTCCCGACAGTAGTGAATAACGCGTATACTCCATAACGCTGTAACCCCCAATGCTTTACTAGTTCAGTGCAGTTCTTATCATTATAATTCCACTACATACAACTCATGCAAAAAATGAGTACATTGAAGATGAGAAGAAATACAGCAATGATATAAATACAAGTAGAAAAATTAAATAAACAAATTGCATGCAGTATATATAGCCTATACTATCCAAAGCAGCATGGGATGATGTCATAGTATATATATAGCCTATACTTTCCAAAGCAGCATGGGATGATGTCATTGCATATATATAGCCTATACCATAGAGATAATAGGACTAGAGAGCTCGCTACGTCACGTGATAGGGGTCAACAATGTAAGTTTAAAATGGTAGCGTAGTCAGGCAAAAGATCACACGGAAACCAAGTTCGCATTGCAAAAGATTAACAAACGTTTGAAATATGATTAACGGGAATGTATATTGGAAATAGATAATTATTTCCGTAATATTAACCTCTTACGCAGCGTAAAACTATATATATAGATAGGCGAAAACACCAGGAACAGCTGAAAACCATACTTTTGTATAATAGTGCCTAACTCATACAAGATTGAAAAAATCAAGGTAGAGGGGGAATAAGTTGATAGAGCTTTATTGTTCGGTTCTATTGAGTATTACTGAGTGATTATTTGATGACAAAAGGCATGTACATACAAGGCCAGTGTAAGGATTTTGGTGAGTTGTTTTCTGTTGTAACATCCCTCCCCTAATGAAAACCTGGAATTTTCTTGCATATGCAGAAGGTATAGAAGGAGGGCTATCATATGGTATATGATTTCTATATATTTAGAGAGTATCAAATTCCTCATATCTGCCTGGATCACGTTAGCAAGGAATGCTTTTGAGGATATGGATATTTTTAAAATCACATAAATGAAGCAGTTAAAATTAATGGCTATCCAGTGATATGCAAATGGAGGGTATGATGCCCCCAAAATGTAAGGAAAGTATCTAGGCACATCTCTGTGGCAATGCACTACAAAACTTTATGAGATTCAGAGAAAGGATATCCTAACTTTAGGATACAAGTTCAAGACATCATGCTAGGAGGCCACTTCACAAAGTGAAAATGGCTCCCCAAACTTTTTGCTTCTCATTAGCCACAGCAATTAATTGTCTTTGGTGCTGAAGTAACAGTTTAGGGAAGGCAAGCCAATAACGGAACTTATCATGATATTCAACAATTTATCCAATGTATTCAATTGAAAAAGCAAAATTTTGGAAAGCCATGAAAGCACTTTTGACACCATAGAATCTTTCAATCAAAAGATTTGTTAGTAACTATACATAATATATAAAAATAATGTTAATAATTATATAGAATATATATATATATATATATATAATTTATAAATACTGTAGGAAAGAAAATTATTGATGGTCTCAGAAAAGCATTTACTATTGGCTTTGGTGCATCAGAACATTCCATTTTTGCTATTACACAAAGGTTATTGTCCAGAAGTAAGTCTGCTTTTGAGTATGCTTTTACATACACATTTCTTTAAGGTCTCTGGAAATGGCTTACAGCAAGATTCAAAGATATAATAGTTAAAATACTACTCCCAATCCTTGACAGCTTAAGTGGATTTTTCGATCATTGTCCCAGAATAAGAGCATAGAGGTATGAAAACAATGCAAACTGCATTATAGAGAATGTCCATTCTCTTCAGAATTCTTCATTTTGTGCTAATGATAACTTGAAGGCTATTTTGGATTCAAATGCCATCTTGAAGAGTGATGATCTGTTGTGCACAAATGGCTTGATCTCACATTCATAAAAAGAAACCTAAATGTTCATAATCTGTTGCATCACTCTATCAACCAGTTGATAAACATCACATCATTTAAGCTTCTACATTACTATTCAAATTCTAGTGAAAGCTCTCTTTGAAACAAAGAATCTTCATTCTTTTGCGGGCACAACGCTCCATTGAATGCCATATTCTTGTTTCAAGTCTACGAGATGGCCATGTAACAATATTGATAGAGTGTGTTGCAGAATTGTATTAACAATAATTTCTCACAGGCTCGGCAGTATTTACACTGACCAAGTTATAAGACAAAGTACACCTTCTAGGAAACAGATACTCATAAACCAAATTTTATTGTATAATATACAATATTGACAGAAGGTGTCTTTAAGTTTTTTATTATTTCTATCGCACATAGACCGATAAATAAAACAGAAACCTTAAGCTCTTGCAGGCCTTAAACTCATTCCTGAGACGGCATAGTTAGCTGCTACTTTGAAAAGCTCTTTAATTTGAAAAGTATTTGCTACTAAATGAATCTTAGCCATACTCCTTAACCTTCATTACTGTTTGTTTTAAGTATAGATAGTAAATACCTTCAGCATTTGAGGAAACTTAATAAGGTATCCACAGCAACGCAGTAACAATGTTCGATATTTGAGCTACCACGGTAAAGTCCACGGCTAATAAACGCAAATGTTTCTCCAAAAAAGCATGAAAAACTCTTAGTCTCTCTCTAAAGCCATAATGTATTATAATATTAGTGAAATAAGCAGCGGAAACATGATTTATTTCCTTTTGTGTCTAGTGTATGCTAACTTTCTGCCTTACTAGGGCACCATTATGGATTTACATGCCAGGCCACTGTTTTTTATACAATGGGATTAGCCAGTCAGCGCTCTGGTTCTATTAACTCTCATGGCCTATACTATCCAAAGCAGCATGGGATGATGTCATGGCATATATATATATATATATATATATATATATATATATATATATATATATATATATATATATATATATATATATTTAGCCTATACTATCCAAAGCAGCATTGGATGATGTCATTGCATATATATAGCCTATACTATCCAATGCAGCATGTATTTTGGTATTCAAAAAAGAGGTTTTTTGCAATTTAAAGGCGTAATTATAATACTGTTAAGGGAATCCACTCAAAGAAATGTTCCAGGGTTTCTGTGTAACGACAGTGCTGAAGATGTGTCGAATTCTATTGTGTCTCTAGAAGCCATGAAGAGTAATTTACTGGATGTTAGGCCGCTTTGAAGTCTGGCAAGATTTTCGTAGATCCAATTTCGATAATCAAATAGGACAGTATTGACTCTTCGGTTATATCGGCTGTGCTGATGAACAATTTTGGCTATATGACCTCTTGCATTTGCACAAACTACTGATCATCACCACAGCTTTTTGATTCAATCTTTACTTTGAATGTATCTGCGAAATGCTATGGGTAAGTGGAATGAACATTGACATGATAATGTTTGTGCATCGGTATTTCTGTATATTTGAAATCCACATTGGATGCTGCCACTGGCAATTTCATTGAAAGATTTTCAATGAGATACTAGCACTGGTCACATTGCCATTGTGTAATTGCAAATGAGCAAAAATATCTCAAAAATATAACTATGATTACAACTTGTGCAGTTTGTGGATATAGAGCAATGAAAAGCATAGGAATTAAACTTCATCGATTACTGAATCTAGGGCAGAGAGATCCTTCATGCATACTTGAATGTATAAGCCAGTCCTACATTTTCTGGCGATAATCTTAATACTCAGGCATTTTGTATTACAGCAGACTTTGCTTTGCCCCCCTGGTGGGAAGTGAGAAGTCATATTCGGGATTACATGATGGACATGTGGACACTGCTAGTACAGAAGTGAACAGTTTATAAGAAGCAACATGTTCAAATTCAGGGCTGATACGCTTGCTATGAAAGGAGAGGAAAACTTCAAATTAGAGTAAGGTTTTTCATTAGAAATATCATGAGATACACATTGATCAGCTTTGTTGTACTGCATAGTACTACTAAGCGCTACTGTATCTCATTTGAGGTAAACCCTCCATGCCATCCCTAGCTAGCCAGCAGGACTTTTTTAAGAAAAATTTAGAATTGCACATAAAATCCAGCGATGCTGTGCTGAAGAATTAAATTCTGGTTGCAGATAAAATTTAACTCCCTGACTTTAGTTAAATGTTACTAAGTCTAACAATTCCATTTCTGGCAACTATCATTTTATACCCAGATCTACAATTTTACTGCTTTTCACTTTCTTACACTTTTAGGCCACTAATTAGCAAGTTTTGAATTGCACAGCTTTTTATTAGAACTGCACAATTGTTTTTAGAACTGCACATTTTGTATGGAACTGCACGTTGAAAACATTGCTACCCAAGCCACCTATAACTATTAGTTGGGGGTATTGCTCTTGAGCAGTCATGCAAGTGTTGTATGATGAAGTATGTGCTTAATGGTAATGCGTTGTGGGAAAGTTGATGGCTTAGCTAACTCATCGAATCCACCAGCTAGCTTTGGCGATACATTATGTTTTACCCTTTAGCACAACCCCAGGTATTGGTACGTGTTGGAGAAATGAAAGCAGCGAAGAAAGGAACTGGCTAAGCTATCTCACCCACACAAGACAAGGCAAGAGTATCCTCGCTAACAGGCATTACTGCGTACAAAAATGTACGAGATCACCTAGCTTTGCCTTTGCTTAACACACGAGGTCAATAATTTGCTTTTTGGGAAAGCTGACCATATTCTCTGAGCATTTGTGTCGTACTATGCATCCATCCACCTCCACAGCTCCTCAAATATGCAAATAGCACCTCAGTCAAAAGACGGTTTTCCACTGCTTTTAATTACAGTATCAAGTTCATGAATTTATTATATCGAAATGCTCCTTCTTAGTAGCACTGATGACACTTCACAACGAACACAGCTTTCACTAAATGAGTCCCAGCTGCGTAATCCTGATGAAGAAAGACTGGAAAATTTTGAGAAGCGATATGCCTGTTTTCACAGCTGTGGTAAGTTTACTTTCTACCAGTTAATTTTAAGAAGGGCGTAAATAAAAATGACCACGTAAAGCAATTACTGTACGTTAGAGTTCGTTTTGGAAAGCAAAATGAAAGTCATGGTTTTTTTGTTAGCTGTAGTGCTTCCTCAAGCTTATTCACAAGGTACGTAGGATTAAATCTCTAGCAAACTGTAAGTGTTATGGATCTGCTATGAGCATCAGCGGTGGCGCCAGAGAAGAAATGTAAGGGAGTGGGGAGCTACTGCAGCCAAAGTGTCGAAAATGAGCCAAGCCAAAAAGTTTCAACGGACACTGCATATCGTATTGGCTATCGTAGTGCATAGAAGTTTAGGTGCCAAAAGGGGGTTCAATAAAGCCCTCTTGGTAGTGCTATCCTTGATAAGCATCTTCAGCTATGGAATTTCTTCTAAATGGATAGCACTATCTGTTTCTGGGTCTTCAAAACGACTTCAGAAAAGCAGGGCCTGGTAACCGGAGTGAGGAATAAGCTGAGGGATTCTGCTCATCTGCGTTGGCAACTGCATCATTTTCAAAAATTTTTCAATATAAACAAATATATAATGCTTTTCTATTTTTAACTTCTTCTGCAAAATCTGTAGAAAATAGTGAAGCATGCAGTTTTATGAAAAAGTTGGAAGGAATGAGTCATGTCCCCGTCTTTGACACCCTGTGTTCATTTCAAAGAGTTAGCCCTGAAATATTACAGATGTCATACCTCGAAAGTGCAAAGTGTACAGTTTGCTTAGGGAGACTAGGCTAATAAAGGTAGTGACAGTTGCAGTAGAATGGTGACGGGGGTGGGAGCGGAGAAGCACACAATTTCTTCTAAACAGACAATATTTTGCAGTTCCACAGGAGCGGAAACTAAATCTTTTACCAAGCACAAACATAATGTGCATTAAGAATAACTGGTCAGTTAACCTTCTTCATTCGCACCAATATTCTTACGACGTTCAGAAGTATGGCATTTCTGCTGCATTTATACTGAACTCACAGGGGCACTGGAAACATGGGGCGGTAGGGGTAGACCAAGATCAGCGCTTTCATCTTGATAGTTGCGGTATAAAACTATCAAGCAGAAAGCAGAAAGCCATTATTAAGCGGGGAAGTGAAGCAGGTGAACTGAACAATGATCCTCAATGCACAGAACGCTTGTGCTTGGCAACAAAATAGTGCATTCTCTTTTGCGACTACATATTGGCTGTTAGGAAGTAATTTCGATGTCTTCTGTAATATGTATCATTTTCAAGTCAAAAGACTTATATTATAAGTAGTTCAATCATTGGTTTTGAAGTTGCATGCCTCTTTCATTAGCAGCGTCAGCATACAGTTTTATATTTTTCAGACTGTACCTAATGTAAGTTCTATTTGTACCATTTCAAGGAATTTTTCCAAAATAGCATTTTCCAGGCATCTGGAGATGTCGAATTTGAAGTAGCAACCGTGTAGGAGAGTATATCGAATGTATCGAACGATTTGCAGACCTGCTTTTGCATAAAATCCCTTTATATTTTCCCAGTATTACATGTAAATTGTATTTCAAGGATTAGATAGCTCACAGTTTTTTTGCACTTACTGTGCAATAAATGATTCCGAGATAGCATTTTCCATGGCATCTGAAAACCTCGAATTTGAAAATTTTCTCCTGGCCCAACCTTGGTGGGCCCTTGAGTAGCGATTGTGTACGAGAGGATATTTAATGTATCGAGGGTTTTGATGAAATATCTTTGCACGAAAGCCCTTTATATTTTCCCATTATTACAATAATAATCTATCATTTGATTGAGTGGTACTTTAATCAATCCTTAAACAATTGTATTCTTGCATCATGAACATGCATAACCTCTTAATCCTTAGAATTCCTAGTCACTTGCGAACCCGTTTAATGGCCTCCTTAAAAGGGGGTGGCTAAACGGGCTCGCCTCCCAGCAAGACACAGCTTACCACGCTACTGGACAGTTGAGATACTGTTTTGCATTATCAAGGGCTTCCCTTAACCAGGCGCCCTTTATGAGAAAATAGTTGCTAAAAAGTACATATTCAATGAACTAACTTACATAATTTAGCAAGACTATAATAAACTTTTTGTAGGTTGCAAAGATCTCTTGGGTTGGTGTGACTCAGTAATGACTCTTTGCAGCGATACAGTTTGGATACATTTTATGAAACAGAACTGTCCGAAAACATGTGGCTTTTGTGGTGTTCCACAGCCTCCTCAAGGTAATGTTTTTGTGCATTTTGCAGCAGTTGAAGAAAGTGTTTAATGTAAATTTGTGCGGGTATATCCCAGTTTATCTTCAAGTTCATTACCATAAATGAAATGTTCAAAAAGTCATCTAAAAGTTTCGGTTCATCTATTCTAACATTTCCCACTGTCCCTACTAGAAGGCATGAAATTTATTGAGCTACCTCATGGTCTATTATCAGTGGCTAAGACTCTCAGAATGCATGCATGGCCCCAGGAAAGCAATTTTTCCTAACTCTGAAAAAAATTTTGAGAAAAGATGCTAACAAGCAAATAGAGACGGCGGAAAATGGAGAATAACCATTTAAAATTTGAAATGGGCCTCGGTGATCATTATCATCCTACATATACAATACTACAATCAAACTTTGCAGAGCCACCCCCAAGGATTATTAGATATAACCAGAGGATAAAATTTTGTGTATCAGTGACGTGCATATGAATGAGCCCAGTGGGCCAGGACCTAGAAATTGATGTTAGGGAGCTCCAAGTTAAAGTTGTAAAACTTGTTAAAGGCTATTAACATCAGTCTTTTGTTGTTTCGTTTTTCATTTATTCTAAATTATTTATACGATTTACAAGTATATATTTGTACGGTTTACATAAACTACACAACTTTTTTGAGTGGTAGGAACGCAATCCTTTTTAGCAGATGGTAGCATAACTCTAGTTTTGTAAACCAACATTAGTCTTTAACATCAGTCTTTTGACTATTGTGACGCTATTAACACCAGTCTTTTGCTTTTTCGTTATTCATTTACTCTAAACTATTTACACCGTTTACAAGGTTCATTAAAAAAAGTTATTTCAATTTGACCTGTAATTGAGGTACAAACTTTCGGGACAATAGTAATTTTGTTGGTCCTTACTAGTGGACACAAAAGTTAACATATGATACTAGTAAGCCTGTCTAATATAGGGGATGATATTATTGAAAAAGGCTAGTAGCAAACTTTTTGCCTTCGCTCGAATTGCAGGATGCATGGACCCTAATAAGTGAAGAATCTTAATGAGGCCTTTTTTGATCATCCAGTTCCAACACTGTCCATTAGTCTGTATATTCCATAGTGGACATTAAAGTTACAAGATTAACAGAATACAGAAAAGAGATTTGAGAATCGCACACAAAGATTATCAATCTACCTTTAACGTTCTGCTAGAAGACGATTGCTCAGTTTACATGCACGTAAAACCTACAAACCTTTATGATTGAAACGTTTAAAACGAAAGAAAACCTAATTTACCTTTCATGAAGGAGATTTTTGAGGGTGTTCTGTCTTTGACAACCTGAGAAACAACAATAAGTTTTTGCTTCCATTAGTAAGAACAGTGGGTTATGGAACCAAAACTATCAAATATAGAGGGCAGCATCTTAGGGTAACACTACCTCAGCACATTAAGAATACCCGATCTGTTAATGAGTTTTAAAGTAATATTTAAAACGGGAAGGGCGCCGAATGCACATGCATACTGTGTAGAGTATTTATACCACAATTGGAATTCCTGTGATAAGAATTTCTTTCCGATTCAGATATCTACATCAGACATACATTACATCTTGGTCCTATCTTTCGCCATGTATGCCTATTTAATTTTTAATTCTCAGTTCTTGTATTTAATGTTGCTTGCTCTGTATTTACCTTTAGAAGTTGACTTGGATTAGCGGTATTTAATCCATATTGAGCTATTTAGTATCAAGTCTAAATAAATAAATTATTATTATCAATGATATTATTGCTCATGCATAAAGGTGTAGTTGAAATTTTCCCTTTTTGTGATTGTACTGATCTTGTGGTGAGCATCCGAGGTAAATCCATGGAAATTCTTGCGTGGATCAGATTTCGAAATTTTTGCGAATAATCTAAATTGTTTGATTTTTCGCCTCTTCAAATGCGCAGCCAGAAAACTACTGCAATGATTGTACACGTCCAATAAAGGAAAGCGCGCAGAATAGTGCGCTGACAATATATTACGGGCACGCAGCAAGGATTCCAGTCTGGTATTCGTCTGACTATAAGCTCCAGAATTCAGTTATGCTCCTTTATGAGAAAGATTTCATTCAAACCTTATTCTGCTTCTTTGATAGTTTGCCAATCGATAATGATAATTTTGCTTCCATTGTAACCTTTGATAAAAAATGAATAATTTTATAACCTTGATGAAAAGCTGTTTTAGATACTTCATGTTTTGTTATTATAGGCCAATGTGGAATGCCTCAAGTTCAAGGAAGTAGAGTCATTGCCGGACAAAATGCGACGAAGGGCTCCTGGCCATGGCAAATCCTACTGAGATACAATGGAAAAGAAATGTGTGGTGGAACATTAGTGTCTCCTAATGTTGTCATAACAGCAGCACACTGCATTGATGGCAAAGAGTGGCGACCAAACACATATGAAGTCAGGTAAGGTGGCGTGCAATTGGTTTTACAGTAAGCTAAATTAGCTTCTGTAATTAGCTACATTACAGCCTATTGTAGTCGTATGTTCAATCAAAAGCTTCTAAAATAGTCTTAACATTGGCACGTACAGGCTATTAAATTCATACATTAGCTGCAACTTCCTATCCATCCATCTGTTTCTTCTAAAAACATGCTTCAACGTAGGCTCGAAACATTTTCCACATACTGGTCTTTTATCCCGGGCCCTCTAAAGTATCTAGGTGGCGCTGTTCATGAGTCAAAAACTACATAGAACCTAGTGATCTCTGAGAGTAGACACTTCTTAACTTTCATCTATGTAATGAAACAAGTTTATCACCTCGTCCAGTTATCAAGATCCGTCCCTTAAAGCTGTAGAGAAAGACCCCAGAAAAGCTCATCGATACTCACATTTATTTGACGTTAAAGAGCAGCTAGGCAAATCGTATCTGCATTTTCTAGAAAAAGCAGCACAAGTCAGCCATTCTTAAAGAAAATCAAAGTATATTTTAGCAATTTCAATAAACCAGATCAGTTATTTGTTAGAGTTGGTGAGCACGACTTTAGTACCATTGATGGAGATGAAGAAGACATTGTTGTAGAAAGAATCTTTAAACATCCATCGTACAGCCAACAAACCATCAACAATGACATTGCAGTTCTGAAGCTTAGCCGCGCAGCAAAATTTGGTAAATATGTGAGCGCTGCTTGCCTACCACAAGAAGGAGCAAGTGTTGCAGTGGGCACACACTGCTACATCACAGGTAACAAAGTTTATGCAGCAAATTGTTCTAAAATGTCGGGCTTCAAGTAATAAGCAAATCTATGATAAGCAAATCTATGCTATTTTCAATGGAAAGCATGCTTCAGTTACAAACAAATTCTGTTTTAAATTCACGCTCTACCTTAGTGAGATGATTCTCGAACAGACTAGGGTGATAGCAAGTGATCTTTACTTCGGATCTCAAATGATTGTGTGGCAAAGTAAGTGGTAAAAGAGAGAGGAGTTTGCAAATTTTACGGCAGTTATCGTGATCCTAGATAGACTAAAATTACTTCAATAGACTTCTCACGTTAGGCAACCCACCCACTGATAAAACACAAATAACTATGTAGAATAGAGGAAGCTTTCGGTCTTCTGCAAAGGGGAGGAGGCCCCTCAAATTAATGTAAGCATACATTCAGTACATGTTTGGTGGTGTTGCGCAATATTTTATAATACTCCCAAACTTCCAGTGCTTTTCAAAGCTTTCAATATTTCCTTGCTCAAAATGCTCTTTGGCGATGCATTGTAAATTCTATGGCATAAAAAACAATGTTGAATGGTTGTACTTTCACGTAAGTACAGCCAATCAAAACTGTCTTGTATGTTCAAGGGCAAAGTAGAATTTAGAGCCGTTTTCAACTAAATTTGTTTTGCTCAGTGAAAGGAAGGGGTTGGATTGTCAACAGCATGTCTAAGCAACTTCCTTGGAGGGATGGCGTTTTACAAAAATTTGATCAACTATAACTACAAACAAATGATTAAAAAAACTCATGGAACATCAGGATAGATCATCCCCTGCATCATGACTGCATCATGACCAACTTTTTTGTAGCTTCATGCACATTGGTGGCATCACACCCCCATAATCCCCTCCCCCCACCATAAGTGTATCCATAATCTTCCTACATTTTGCCATAAATTACATTATGACACTACTTGCAGTTTAAAAGCACCAGTGAGTAAACTGAAATAAGACAGCGAGGATAAATGGATAAGAGCACTTTACACTAAAACAGGGCACAGAGATTTGGTGCCAAACCACAGAGAATTGGTGCAAATTCATTGGAACTTAAAGGCAGCCTACTCTGGAATAGCCTCAGTGATTAAATTAAAACTGCAAAGAACTTCATCCTATTCAAAAAAAAATCAATTCCTGGAATGGAGCTCATTACGTGTAACATCTGCAGATACTAGTCATTAGTAAACGTATTCTAATTTATTTTACTTCATTTTTTCTATGTTAATTAAGTCATTGATTTTTTTAGGATTCTCGTATGTTGGTTTTAATTAGTTTATAAAGCTATTTTTGGTCTACCAACAGTCAATAAATTAGTGAAAATGAAAATGAAATGAAATGAAAGGGACATCGAAACCAGAAGATCTGGGTGCATAGGCCGCCCCCACTCATTTGCTTAAAATGATATATTAGACTATTTTTTCACACCATAAAAGGCCATTTCCTTTTTTGTTCATATTCAAAAAACTTTGAAAAGAACGCTGTAGCTAACGCAGGGAAGCAGAATTCCTAGCTTATCTACTATGTTAATGGCCATGTTCCTACACTTTTAACGTCTTTTCAACAACCTTTGTTAGAGCGAACTAATGAAGAGAAACGACTAGATTTCCCAGCAGTAACGAGGCCTCTTTAAGAAGACTAAGAAGGTGCGTAGATAATAGCCAATACAAGGGTGGTAAGGAAGAGTAAGGAACCGGGAAAAGGAAGATATTGATGCAAGATACTAAGGTGAAGAAAGTTCAAAATTTAATAAATCTGAGAACTACGATTGAGTGATGATGAAAAGATTGGCAAAGAAAGCGGTGGATGATGGAGATAAAGTTGTGGTGAGTAAGAGTATGATAGAGAGGAATAAACATTCAAAATTTCTTAGGTGGTCAAAGCTATTATACGTATGTACCTGTCAAGTTTCAATGTTAGAAATGCATGAGACATTAGGGAGCTTAAGCAGCACATACGCTAAACGTTAACGTTAGCTACATGCGTCATAATCTATTGTCCTGGCATCTCAGTGGTATCAACACCTATAGAATCATGTGAGCAGCCAAGTTTTAAAGGGGACGTCCCTAACGTTTGCGTTTCAACTCATTGTTTATAAACGTTAGCTTCACCAAGCTAACGTTGAGCCAAACGTTAGCATTTTCCAACGTGCAACTTTTGTTTTTTCAACACATTTTTTTCACGAAGATATTTGCATTCATTACCAACGTAGATATGATAAATGCGGCAAAGTAGGCAAAATGTTTATGCTTAAATTCCATGTTTAAAACCTAATGGGCAATGCCGTTGGCTTACATTGTCTTTAGCTTATGATATCTATCATTCTTCGCACTGTTGGAAATACTAGGAGTTTATTAAGACATAAAATAGCAGTGACTATTAGATAAAAGGGCACACTAGGTTTTACGGATTAGTATAGGTTGCTTGCCAAACGCACTTTTGAAACTTACTTAAATAGATTGCTACTGCATTTTATTCAGCAAGAAATAGACGGAAAAAGCATACATTTGGTATCAGACATCTGCACACGTGCATGCCCTCATGTCTGGTCATACGATTGTGACGCGGAGGCGTGCTGTCATCTCATGTCTGAAAAGCTAACGTTACCGTTAGCGTATGTGCTGCTTAAGCTCCCTATTTTCTAATTGGGACGAAGTATTCTCTTTTCTCGAACGTTGATGTTAGGCAAGCGAGAATTCTACCTTTTCCTTGGGGAGAGGGGTACCCTGATAGGCTACAAAATTTCCCTGAATTGAACGCAAAGCATGATCATTCTCTTTCATGCATGGTGTTTTACCGACAGATCAAAATCTCAATTTTTTTTGTAATTTAAAAGTAGCGTAAATTAATCTAGTATTTGTGCAAAATGTGTGAAAACTTCTCTTCCATGTGTGCAATCGTGAAAATTTTCTAAGTTGTATGTGTCACTCGAACAATGCGTGACACTTAGAATGTCTATGAATGTGAACTATAGACGGCCAAGAATGACTTAAGAAATGAAACACATGCAGTTAAAATGTGGATTTAAAGAAGGATTTTTAGTGTCAAGAAGAGGAAAAAGGCTCCAAGTGAAGAGATATCGAGAAGAGGACTCCCTGCCCAGTATTGAATAATGAGGAAAGACAATTATAGTGTCAAAGTGATGTAGCAAAAACACATGGTTAGCGCAATAGTTGCTTGCTGCAAGAGCGATTGGGCAAAGCTGACACAGCAAAAAATAGTGTACAGAAGTGCTAAGAAATGTTTCCCTTTAGCTTCCCCACAGAAAAAGTTTGTCTCCAATTGCGCCTTAAAACAGAGCCATGGTTATTCGGAACCGAAAGGGATGAAATTTGATTGTATCTGCACTGGAGCTTTGCTCTAGGTAGAGGAGTGCAAGCCACAATAAGAAACTAAGTCCCCATTCACACTATACCGGATTCATCATATATCGGATTACTTCCTATATCAGATAGGCCTTCCATTCACACTATACTGGATGAATCCTATGTGCCCCGTATTGAACTGAACTAAAACTGAATCTGATGTAGTATGAACATGTAAAATTTTGATATCGGATTCGGTCAAGAATGTGATACAAGATGAATCCGGTATGACCTAATGAATCCAGTATGAGCTAGTGTGAATGTGACCTTATGTATCAGCTTACTATTTCAACAGGTTGGGGGAAAATTCACCACCAAGGAAAAATGCATTACCTCTTGCAACAAGGAAAACTTTCGGTCGTGTCGCAACAAGCATGCTCAAATCTAAACACGGCAACTTCAGGAATTCAGGTGAGTGATATTGATTGATTGACATCATTTGAGAGAAGACAGCCCCATCCTTTTTCCCTTACACCACATTTCTTCTTTTAGATTCGTGGCGCTAGAAAAATTTCGAAGACTTTAGATAAGACGTTTATTGGGTAGAGATACGTACTCTTGAGTCTCAAATAAAGTGCAGCTACTTCTTACTAATTTTTGGAAAAGTCCACCAAGAATATTCTTATTCCAGACCCATCATTCATTATGATAATGGTAAAGTATAGAGCAGGGGAGTAGAGATGATTCAATAGGATCTCCAAGCCCTTTCAGGAGGAAATATTGTACTAAAAATATTTAAATAATTTAAATGTTACATACGGGGCTCTGTTTGAAGTGGAGGGTAGCACCGGAAATTATCCCGCTGGAGGCTGAGTCTTCCATCGAGAGAGCTAAAATTTAGTTGGAATGTGCAATAAGTGCTAAAAACCCCCTGAAAAAAGAATCAGTCACCTTAGTACAGCAGAGCTATCAGGTTCCAACTAGAGGCCTAATACTTTCCATAGCCCTCTCCTAGCGTCATCCCTGAAGATATTTTAGGTAGAATTTGCCTCTCGGTCAGCTTCATACTATATAACGATCTTCTTTAACTGCAATTGTTTCATTTTTCCCATTTCGTATACTTTATGGCACTGAAAGGTAAGGGGGGCTGACACTTTGCAAAATAGCACAAATTTTGGGTGCTGATAAATTGAAGTGGGTATCGCTTTTCCTCAATCATTATAACAGGGAGCTGTTAATAGTTGGGGTTCAATATTACGTAGACAGTCTTGGGACTCAAACGTATTATAATTGTTGCCTTTTGTTAATGACAAGCGCTTTTAATGCCAGCTATTTATTACTTACTTTTAGGACGTCTCCACAAGTGTTTATTTTTAATATTTATTTACGTTCACAAAGGAGATGCAATTTATTTATGTATTCTTTTTGAAGCCTTGAGTTTAATCCTTAGTTAGGGTGGTGGTGTGAATAAAGTCGATGGGGCTAGTGTAGGGCCCATTCCCCTGGGAAAGACAATGGTTTTAAAAATAACTGTAAATGAAGGACGTGTGGTTGGAAGTTATTTTGCGTTATATAGTAAATTTGTGAGTTTCTGTACTCATTCTGCTTGGAAGTGTAAAAATACGGAATAGAGAACCCAAGAAAGCCTTGTAGCAACAAATATGGCACTAGACTTTCTTCAAAAGTGCTTAGTTAGGGGGGTTCAGTAAATGGAAATCGATTATGGAATATTCAAACTTTGCAATTGAGGGGCCCCCTATATTTGATGCCAAAGAGTATGCAGCGTATATTGCAGGGTGGTGGTAGAGGGCAGGATTTATATGGAAAGACATAAAAGGGTGCATCATCAAAGTATTATAGCAGAGGGGTCATTAAAACCGATTAAAAGAGCGTTAGCGCAAGCAAAAATTGTGGAGAACAAAATTCCAGGAGAAAAAGTTATTTGTACAAAATGGTTCATTTTTGAATTTCAGCAAACTATCTTCATCATTTTCAGATCACAAAGGAAATGGTTTGCGCTGGAGACGGAGGCTTGTCTCAACTCAGTGGTTGCCAAGGAGACAGTGGTGGCCCACTTGTTTGCTACATCGGAGGTAGATGGGTGCTCCATGGTGCAGTAAGTTGGGGATCTGGTACCTGTGATTCAAGTCAGAGTTACACCGTCTTTGCAAGGATTTCAGAGTTCCGAACCTGGATAGATGGAATCACAAGCTCTGCGTAAGAGAACTTACTCACATTCTCACGAAGGAAGAACACCATATTGTTAATCTATTGATTGAGCTAGACAGTATATGAACCTCACTCGAATAAATTATTTTCTGATTAGCATGAATGTTATTCATATGTCAATCAAACAAGCTATAGTCTGTGGGTTCTCTTTGTAACAGTCATTTTTACAAGCACCTGTTATGATATCATTGTCTAGCTTTCCATTGAAGTTGGATTAGATCCCAGTCCTTTTTGTGGGACTTCTTCCTGCCTTAACGTCGTGCTTTGTTAACCGTAATATTGAGGTAAGTGTGTATGTAAGTTCAATGAATCTCAAGTATTTTTGACCATCTTGATACAGCACAAGATAATTTTATTTGCAGCTATATGCCCTCTCGTTGCTACACTTTTATATATGCAAATTGACGGGTGGACCAAAATTTCGGTAACATCTAACAATTGCTAACATAATGCTTTTATTTGTTTTTTTATTTAACAATTTCTTTACGGAAGGGAACCCTTCAGCAAAAATGCTGGTTTTCAAGGGCCCCTCCAACTATAATACAAATACATCTTAGAGCAAAAACCTTGTTAAAAATCTAAATACAAAAGTTACCTCTAAAATCAAAGTTACAACTGTTGGTACAGGAAGAAAGTGAAAACAAAAACAATTAAAAGAGTAACATTCATTTGATAGTTGGATATGCTGTCTAAAAGTGCTCCTACTTGAGGCTGCTTGCTTGCAGCTGGCTGAGAGGCTACTCCAGAGTTTCACACCCCTAAAGGAAAAGGATTTTTGCCATGTTCTGTACCTTTTTCTTGGTAGCCTTAGATCTGTTGATTAATTTTGTAGTCTATAAGAGGTAATTTTCCATTTGTTCCTAAATAAACTACGTAAATATGGAGGAGCAAGTTCATTTAAGCTTTTAAACGGCATTGTTTTGGACTCAAGGTCGATTAACTCATTAATAGTTTTCATTAAAGGATAATTTATTGCTTATTGCCTCATTTAGCCGGGATAAATCCTTGGATTTAAAGCACGGACTCGTGTCATCAGCATACATGGACCACAGTTCAGCTGTAGCCCCGAACGGGTCAAAAATTTCAACTGCATTTATATTGACTCACCTTCATTTATACTGTCTTAACTCAACCACGAAGACAGGGGTTGGCATGGGGGCAGTGCTCCCCAACTAAGCGATTTTACCCGTCCTTGCCCACCCCCGATAAGCTCATATCAATCTCATTTAGCGGTGAAGTGCCCAACTGCTGTTTGAAATAAACGCATGCGCAGTGCGACAGATAAGAGCAAAATTGAAAATGGCTGCATCCAGAAGTACAAGGGAGAGAAAAAGGTCGCATTATTTTTACGTTGAACATTTTAGGGTTGGCGTTAGAGAAATAAAAAATTTTAAATAAAAGGTTGTAAAATAACCTACTTATTGACACCATGCACAAAACTTTGACATATGTTTTGCCATAAACTTTCATTTCGATGGCCATGGTCATCTCTACCAGTCGAACTGTCAGGCCTTGATGATGATCCATCGGAGTTTTCCTCTTTTGCCATTCTAATAGCAAATAATGTCAAAATCAGCAGGCCCAACGAGAGACAAACGAACACTAACGGGAATGAAAGTAACATAGTTTGAGAAGGCACGTCAAAAGCCTATTTAAAACTTAATATTTTTCTCGCAAATTTGATATCTTTTTCACTCTTGTCCTGGAAATGTAAAAATTGAGCCTCTCAATTGAAGCATCTCTCTAAGTGAGGAGATTCGTGGTCTGCAAAACGGTCTAAACCGTCAAATCTGTTATAAGAAGGGTAAAGCATTTAAAATGAGGAAGGCCGACAGTTATTTTAGCGCAAATAAGCACTTGTTGTACTAAATAAAAGGAAAATTAGCATGATTGTCTGAAAATACTCCTGTAAAGCAGTTCAACAGTTCAGGACTTACTGTGAATGAAAAATATAACGCGATTTATGGATGCTCCAATTGCGAACGCGCTCAGGGGAGGATTCAGTAATAACTGATTTACAAGGGGTCCTCCATTTACGAAATACTTGCATATCTACCAAAAAAAATTATTACATAATATGAAACCTAATTACATATGTAAAAAATTTAAAATTTAAAAATTTTCTAAGTATATAGCCAGATGAGGATATATGTGATAGGATGCATCTAACCGCATCTGGCTATATATTTTGGTTAACCTTTAGTTCATTATCCGATGTATCACACTCTTTCGAGTGTCGGACGAAAAAAGCTTTTCAGAATGTTTAACAATTTTGCCGCTTTTTCGTGCTGTAGTAAAGCTCTGTAGTACCAGCGAACTACTCCTTATTCTTTAAAGAGTTCTTTATTCCTTCTATCTTCTCATTCGCATGCGAATTCTAAGCTTACCTCAACTCTAACTAGCTCCGTTCAGTTAAGAAATCAAAAGAATATTAATGCTGCAAAGCTCTATTCTTAAGGGGGGTCTAGCAAAAGCACTATTCTTCAACAGGTTTTGGTTTTGTTTATTTACATGCAAAGGTCAGTATGGAACCATTTCAATTCAGGCCCTGTTTATACTATTAGACCGGTCTGTTTTCAAAAGTGCGGAAAAAATTGTGGGTCAAACTTCTGCAAAGTGAATTGGTCAGGCGTGGTGGAACCAAATACCAATTGGGGCATGTTGATGACGTCATAAATGTTACCTTTTTGTTTGTATCCAAATATCTCAGAAAAATTTCATAAATATATAAATCTTTTTGATAGAGGGCAACGAGACCTTACTAGAGGTACATAAATGTTCACTGTTTGATAAAATCCATTTCTAAGCTGATAATATTTCTAAGCTGATAATGTCTTCAAATTGAATAAGTAGATACTGTGGCAAGCTTTGAAGAAAGCCAAGCCTACTGCAAGATATCGATAAACTGAACCTCTCTTTTGTTGAATGTGATAGAATAAAGAACTGGGTTACGATCTCCTCATTGGAATGGCTGGTTTTTCAAAAGCGAACAACGTGGAAGGCCCAAAATGAGATTTGAATGCAAAGTTTAAAACAGTGCGGGAATCAGCATTGCAAGGGCAGTTAGAGAGACGGAAGGCAAAGAAAATGGGCGGATATTCTGTTGGGGTGCCATGAAAGGTCCTTTCCTTGTTAATCTGAGGAGAATTGTCAGCATAAACACTTTCTTTCTTTGATTTTCTCAAATTTGTTGCTACTAACGAAGCTAGATACTGTGCTAACATTATCTATTCATGCTTATAAAATTTTCAAAGAAAACACATCAATATGCAAGAGAGATAATTTCTGTTGTAACATTTGGCTCTCAATCAGTCAAAACATCGAATGTTCTCTTGTATATTGTACTTCTCAATGGCCTAAACGATACTAATTTGAAAGCAAAGTAAGAACAATTCAGTCTCAAAATTTTGGAAAAATTAAGAACAGCCAGTCTGACTCTCAATTTTACTGGTTCTTGTAAAGGAAAAGGTGTGTAGTTCCACATTGGTTGGTCATAGAGGCGTATTTTTACATGGGCTGATGCTGTGATTAAGGGAATGGTCATTATTAATGCCAGGGACCGGGGCGGAGGGAATGATAAAATTTTCCTTGAAAAATTCTAACCCTACATAATTTCCATCTAAATTTTCAGACCCCATCAAAACATCTACAGAATATTTCATTTCCCATAGTAAATATTACAACCTTTTCATTTTAAATATTACAACCTCTCAAGAAATGCAAACTGTCATTTACTTCCGTGGGCGTAAGGGAACTTCAATTCTAGGGGTGCTGTAGAATTTTTACCCAAAAGATCAAAAGAGATCTGGAGATCAGTCAGAATAGTTGCCCAAACATCCTATTGCTCCTTCAGAGAAGTTGCCCAAATGAAACAGATTCCACCACCCTCTCTACTACACTTATGCTTACTCATACAGATTGAAATTTTTACATGATTTCAAGTGATAGAAGACAACCTGTGACATTATGAGAAAGTTAGGTATCCTATTGTACACTGAACACTGAAGTGGAGTCAATGAGAAATTAAAGGTTTTAGCTGGAGCCAGTAAGTAATCTAATCCTGGCTGGTGCACTATGATGAGAAAATGTATATCATGCATATCCACAAAATCACTGGGAAAGGGGTACAACATCGCTACATTCCAAGGACCTAGGATATAGAAAAAGGGTCCTTTTTAGTTGTTGGTAAAGTTTTCAAGATGTTCAGATTTAGAATTTCAGAAACATAGAAATCTTAGTCTTTTGAAAACTGTTATGGCTTTATATATATGGTTAGCAGACGTTCCAGTATATATTTTAATTGATCAGGGATTATGAACATTCATTAAGGACTTAATCTCAGCACTATTGCACCTGAACACTGAAGGAAGATAGATTGCAACAAATATCTGATCTAAGGAACTAGTGAGGAACCTAATAATGCCATGAAGAACCATTGCAAAAATGTGGTAAAAATTGCTAACTTCTGTTGCTCTTTCTTGGTATGGTCAGCTCTGCTCATCAAATTGCACCAAAGCTAGCAAACTTTGCTAACTTCTATATAAAATAATGAGAAATACTAAACCTCCTCATTGTATAACTATGCAAATGGGTCTAAGAAAGACCCTTAAATGAATTGTAAGAATGACATACAAGAATGGGACTTAATGGATGAAAGAAGCAGAAATATATGATTATGGTTCAATCATATAAAACTTGGTGCCTAAGCTGCAAATATTCCAGCCTGATTCACATGCATGAGCAATATCGAAGCCAGATAACAAAGCACATTGCCATGGGTTCATTCTGCAAACAGTGCTACATGAAAACTATGTTGCATTGACAATGTTGAATTTGCATGTATCTACTCTCAGGTGCCAAATAAACGTCCTCCTTCGCTTATTTATTTTTCGATCTTTTTCTAACCCCCCGACCTTATTAGGACCCCCCGTTTATTAATTTTAAGGAATTTTAATTTTTGTATAAACCCCTCATTTCATTTCCTTTCTTTGTTATTTACACCAAATTTTCATGGCAAAATAGCGCACTGCTGTATATATTTTAGTTTTATGCTTTATGACAACCTGTTTTTGTTCTTTCCGTCCTTATATAAACATTGAAAGCCTCTTCTCAAATTCCAACCCTTCAGTTTATTTTAACCTCCCGTTTATTAAATTTTGGAATTTTTTTCGACCCCCTTGTTTATAAGGCTCCCCCCCATTTATTTGGCACTTGAGAGTACATTGCATTTGAAGTGGCAACATACACCTATTGTCCAATAAAAGTACCAATCCAGGTTGCCTTGCTAGCTGTGTATTCCACACAAATTTTCCTCAAGTGCATCTGAAATACAGATACTTTGGATCTTTCTCTTTTGCTAATAAAATAGGTGATTATAAATTTTTCCAAGTTCTTCTGCCATTTATCAACCTCTAATCTGTTTATTATGAAATCGAAGTTGATTAGTAAGGTAATCCACTGAGTGACTTTTTCTACTGGTTGTGGCGGGAAACAAGTTGCGACGGAATCCACGCATTGGTGGGTCAAGCACAGAATATTTGTAATGCCAGTTTGATGATGTTAAGCATTTATTTCATCACTGAAAAAAGTACATACTTAAAGACGAGTATGCATAGGCCAACCTATTGTGATGGGCCTTGACAGAACTTTGATCTCTCTATCATATAGCCCAGCTCTCAAGCAGTTTTACTTCGAGAATGAAGAGTATGGATTTATGACCGTTCAGGCTTTTTAGGAACTTCTATATGCCAAGAAAGGAAAGTTTTTTGCCATTTAACTGACAACAGATGAAGATGTAACTTGTTGTATCAACGAACCCAAAAACATTAAATGATAAAAAATTAATAACATGGAGCTCTCCGGAGAGCTTCATGTTATTAATTTTGATATCATCTTTAAAAGCTAGAAACATGGAACGAATGTGTAATCGACAAGAGGAAAGATTAACGACAAACTTTGGGGATTGTTATATTTTTGTACAGCTTACCAGTCACAGCAGTATAGGCTGCAAATTTATGCATTGGTAGAAATTTTTGTCACAACCATCACAATTGCATCCTAATTTTCTAAGGGTTGCTATTATTCAGAAACAACAAATTGCCTAAAAGTGGTAAGGTACTGTTACCAGGACTAAATCCTTACTAATTCCATCCTATGAAAGTGCTTGGGGCCCTTCTATATTTACTTGCATATACAAAAAGTATTTTACATTTTGAGCCAAGTATGTAGCTGCCATGAGCGAGATGGCATAGTGGTTAGAGTGCATGCCTCCCATGCGGAAGGTCTACGGCTCGAGCCCGACTCGATGCCCTGACTGAATGCTCACTCACTGTTCACTTCAGCAGCGAATGGGTACCTGGTGGCAGCACTGGGGAGATAAAGGCGGCGATGAAAGGAACTGGCCACCCTACCTCACATGCCGATGGCTCAGCATAGTGTTCTGTCTAACAGGCACTCCCCTATGTACGAAAGTATACGGGACTACCTTTTTTATGTAGCTGCCATTTATAAGTGCCCATGGGTATGGAATAGTGAAGCTATGGTTCACGTAGTTGTGCTAACTTGTACTTCTTATATACTGACATTAACATATTCAACACGAGTTTTCAATTTCCTCTTTGTTCGATCAAATAAAATGTGTATTTACAAAGAGGATCCAGGGAAAGAAAAGGGAATGGATTCAGAATTTGTTTGTTTGTGTTATGAACTTGTATTGATATTATTAAAAATTTAGCTATCAGTGATTTTTTACAAAAAGGGGTACATAATATATATTGAAAGGCCATGGAACGTCATTAATAGGGCTCTGAATTGTCAGATAATTATCTATTATCAATTATCAATTATAATTGTCAGTGAAATGGGTGTTGTTGTGATTCCATAGATTAGCATGTATATGTTATTGCAATTCATGAGGACCTGTCCGGAACCTAATCAAGGAAGGATGATTTGACGAAGACACTATTGTAAAAGCAAATGAATTTTTTACCATACTAAACATGCATGCTGAGGAGATAGCTAAAGATCGAAGAGCTAGAGAGGAAAGACTTTTGAAGAAACAAAATGTTACAAATCACAACTGAAAATTGATTCATTATTCGAAAAGCAAGTTCGAGCTGAAATTAATGAATGCTATTTTTGAGGTTGTACCAAATGTTTATTGTTTTCTCCATTGACTTTAATTCAATAGAATTTATACTTGCCAAAAGAATTTAAAGACCTCCCTCGCCAAACATAAGTCTTGTGAAATTACATTTAAGACCAGACTCAAGAACAAGAGCTTCAAGTAGACACAAATGAAACAAGAAGAGATCTTCCACGAAAAAAGGCCGAAAGAGCACGTTTCATATGTGGCAGAAAAATTGAGTACCTTATTGGTTACACGAGCCCCCTAATGGCATTAATTTTTCCTAAGAGGTGTTTGCAGCTCTTGTGTTAGGGGCCATTCATTTATCACGTCATCAAGAGAGGGTGTCCTCTGAATTATTTTTGTTTGGTTATTGGGGTGTGGAGGAGAAAGATGGAGATCCTGATATATCCAAATATATGCGAATCAGAAGTATAAGTAATCGGTTCAGAAATGAGAAGATACAAACATTTTATTTATGAAATAGAGATATCTTTAGTATGTGCCCAAATGGTTACAATTTATTGCATACTGTGCCAATGACAGCCTAAGTCATCGCCTATTCCATTAGGAAGTCTAAAGATTCCAGTTATAATGCACCTTATTTGCCAAAATAAATTCATTTTACAGAAAATAGAAACATTTGTCAATGATCAATTAGCAAAAATGACTGCGGTATTCAAATTCGAAAGCATAGAAGAAACAGAAGAAATTCAAATTTTTGTTGAATATGGCGATTGCAGCGATTATTTTAAAGATTTTGACGAATGTGTTTGAAAGGAAGACACACAGATCTGCACTAAAAGTTCTTTTGATTGATGATTAGAAGTACGTAAAAATAAAAAGTTTGCGAGAAGGGCGTAAACAATCTCCTTATCATTTTTAAACGTTGCATTGTTTTGAATGACGTAAATCGTGGCCTAAAGTGTCGGTACACCAAATTTCTTCCTTGAGCTACAAGGGTGGGTGCTAAGTTAAGGCCGGTACAAAAGGACTACTAAGCTAAGATAAGAGGAATGCAGCCATGGGGGCTTCCATGCTGCCGTCAGCAAGTTCAGCAAAGATGCTAACCGGGGAAAAAGAGTTTTAGATGAAGATGATATATTTTAAGAAGCTGCAAAAAGACTAGGAATCCTTTTCAATGAAGGAACTTGACGATTCATTGGCAAATGACGTATTTGTCATAAGTTTTAGGATAATGCTTTGACTCACGTAAGCAATGAGCCAAAAAAGACGATGAGATAGAAAGTAAAGCAAAGAGTTCTTGAGAGTCTTGATTATATGTTCAAATGAAAAGTGCTAGGAGAAAAAGAGTTTTACGATATGATAGAGCTCCTCGAAAAATTTCAGGGGATAAGCCAGTACTTTGAAGCACTATGAAGCTCTTGAAGCACCACTAATAAGGTGTAAAAGTCATCTTAAAAGATATTTGAAGGATACTTTCCAGGAATTGATTTCATTTTAGAAAGTTACAGGGAAGCTTCCTGCCTCTTCCTTTCAACTTGGCCCGATTACCTATGTAAATGTAGCTTCAAAGGGACGCGGCCGTAGAGAAAACAATCTTTTAGGAGCCTTTGCATGACTTGTTTGGAGAAATCTAAAAAAGAAAGAGCCATTGAGTTGGCCACCAACACCAAACCAATTGTCAAAATCATGTTAAAAACCTAAACCATTTTCTTGTATATTCAATGCAATAGCTTGTTCTATAAGTCTAAACGCCCCAAAAATAAATTTGGGTTGGTCAAGGCTGGTAGACCGTAGTTACAGAATACATTTGCAATATCCCGTAGTTGGTGACAAACAGGGTTACCAGACGCATGCACCTTCAATGCACCAAACGGAGATGCAAAAAAGACTTATATTGGAAATAGCTAGAAACAGGGGTGGAGCCAAGGGAGGGGCTAGGGGGCTTTAGTCTCTCGTCGGAAGATGATAGCCACCCGTCGGAAGGTGAAACACGATATTTTTTAGAGAATTTTTCCAGTTATAGTATCTTTTTAACAGTGTTTTAGCCCCTTCGTCGGAAGAGTCAGCCCGCTGTCATTCCTGGTGCCACATCGGGCCAGAATTACGCCAAAGTTGGGAAAAAGAGCCAAGTTAATGTCAAAATTTTTAGCCTTCCTGCTATAACCTCTAGATACTACGAATAAATGATGGTTATATCATATATAGATAATATCAGCTTTCATTGTGTAACGATTTATTTGGATTTTCTGTAGTAAGATATAGTCTAAAAAATGCCTTTAAAAACATCTCTGTATAACGAGCCTTCGGTACAATGAGCGCTCAGTTCCACGAACAAAAATTTTTCTCTCGCGTCAGTCCAAATACATTAATATAACGAACTCAGGGCACTAAACATCACAGAAAGCAAGTTAAAAATTTCAGATATCAAACTTCCAATGGTGTGCAAGATAATTTACGAACGCAGAAAATTTAAAGTTAACGTAAAGTCTACAACATGTAGGGATTAATTTGTTTCTAGCGTTAATGAAATTATCTACGTATTTTTTTCCTGTTTTTACCAAGATGACACCATGCAGACTTTGTTGAGAAAGCGGCAGCAATCTCTTACTGTTGATTTTGAGAACTCTTAGAATGATTATTGAGAATCTCTACGAAATTTCATTGCTCACACAGAAACAGCAACCTTTTACTACAGACTGTTTTAAGTTCCTAACCTGAGCTTCTAAAACATCTCAAAAGCCTTGTTTATCTCAGCTTCCATAAACATCACGGTTTCTAGTAATCTTTTTAAGAGCAAATGATAAGGCTCCTAGTTTAGCTAAAAGAGAGAACATCGTGTATACGTCAGTTTTCTGCTAGCAAAGTTAATAAATCATACATAAATGGGCCACCGTTAGACAGTATTAGAATTCGAGGTAGGACCTTCCGAATTTCTCAATTTTTGATTTAACAAACTCTCGATATAAGGAACTATTTTCCATTTCCCATTGAAATTCATTCTTTCGGAATTCTACTGTACATAAAATGTTAAGTACCTTTGCTAGGTACCTTTGCAATATGCTTTGGCGCCAATCTGTTAGGCACTGCTACCTATGCGATCTATTTGATAAGTCAGATTGTCATTTTTGCATTAATTTGGCATCAACTTTTAGACTGTAAAAAGAAACCAGAAAAGCATCAGGATGCCAAGCAGATTTTCGAAGCTAAAAGACTTCAAAAATACGCCAAAATGGCAAAATTTGGCAAAAAATGGCAAGTCATGACCGGGCAGGCCCGCTAAGCAGACGGGCAGACGCAAATTATTGACATTCAAAGTCAATTATTTGTCTTTCTAGGAAGGCTGATCATATATCTGAGTGTTTGCATCGTACTATACATCCATGCAACTCCACAGCTCCTCAAATATGCAAATAGTACCTCAGTTAAAGATTGCTTAGCAGCATTTTTATTTCCAATAGTTAATTCATGCTTTCATCATGTGGAAAAGTTTCTTCTAAGTTGCACTAATGACACTAAAACAGAATATAACTTCTCAATCAATGAGCTTCAGCTGGGTAATTCTGATGAAGGAAGAGAGGAAAATTTTGATGAACGTTTTACACCTATTGTTACAGCTGTGGCAAATTTGCTTTCTGCTATTTTAAAGGACATATATAAAAAGGACCTAACCTCCACACGATTTTCACTTAAAGCTGCGCTCTGGAGTTCGTTTTTGGAAAGCAAAATGAAGGTATTGGCTCTTTTGTTAGCTGTAACGCTTCCTCAAGCTTATTCACAAGGTACGTAGAATTCACAAGGTACGTAGAATTCACTCTCCAGCAAAGAGTATAGCATATACATATCTAGCTATGCAACATCTGTTTCAGGGTCGTCAAATGATTTGAAAGTTGAGGGACCTGGTTGCCAGGGTCAGGAATACTCGGTCATAAATAATGATCGCCTTCTAAGTTGAATAAAACCAAAATTATTCGAAAAGGGAAGTGGAAAAGTCCCCCACTTCCCCTGTGACGTCACCACTGTTAAATACAGCATCAATTTCAATGCTTTTGTAATATGAACAGGTAGGAAGTCGTCATCTATCGTACGTTCTTCAGCAAAAAGTGTAGAAAATCGTGTGGGATGCTATTTTATGAAACAAATGGGGGGCCATTGCCCCTCATGTCCCCATTTTCGATGTCCCTGTGCCTTCATCAAAGAAGCAGCCTTGAAACATTCCAAGTCTCATACCTCAAAAATCCCAAATAAAGCTTAGTTAGAGAATGGCAGTATACAATTAATGACAGTTAAAGCACTATTTTTTGCGATCAAGGCTCCCCTTGAAAAAACGCCCTTCTTGACAGAATAGTTTTCCGACAAGCACTCATTCAATGAAGTTAAACCTATAGTGCAAAATTGATTTAAATATTTTAGCAAGACTATTATAAACTGTTTTGTAGATTGCAAGGACTTCTCAAGTTGGTGTAATTCAGTGCAAAATCTTTGCAGAGATGCAGTTTGGATAAATGTGATGAAAAAGCACTGCCCGAAAGCATGTGGCGTTTGTGCTGTTCAACAGCCTCCGCAGGGTAATGTTTTTCTGCATTCTGCAGCAATTGAAGAAAATGATTAACGTAAATTTGTGCAAACGTAGCTCATTTTATCCTCTCAACCACAAATGAAAGCTTAAGAAGTTCATCTCCAACTTTTAATGTATCTATTCGTTCATTCCCCACTGTCCTCAATAATAGGCATAAAATGCATTGCGCTAGCTTATCTTACATGTTCAATGGCTATGACTCTAATAATGCATGCATGGCCCAGTGAAAGGCAGTCTTTCTTAATTATCAAGGCAATTTTGGGAAAAGATGCTAACAAGAAAGGAAAGAGGGTGTTGAAATGGGACATGGTGAATAACCATTCGAATATGAAGCGAATCTAAGTGACTACTAGCATCTTATATACACAAAGCTAAATCAATCTTTTTAAAGCTACCCCAAAGGTTATTAGATATATAGACCAGGCAGAGAACAGGGAAGGGTCCCCCAAGGGGGAAATTTATGAGAATAGGTGCACTTGGTCAATTTTCGGCTGCTGAGTTTGAAAATTGTTCGTATACAGGCGTTAGGTGGGGCTTTCAGCCTCATTTTTGTGATTTAATGTCTCGTTCTGGTAAAAACGATTGATGTGCCATTGAAGCTAAAGCAGAGGAAACTTTGGTGAATAAGGATGACTTACTCCATTTTGTGCAGTTAGGTAAACGAACTGATGCTATGCTGTTAATGGGCGTGGTATGCAGCCTGAATTGCATGGTGGAATGGCAAGGTTTGATGAAAGTTGATCTTTGCATTAGAAACAAAGTTAGAAAAATCTACCAATAATTGCGTTATTGGAAATTTTGAGTGCCTACTGCAAAAATAGCCTATATGAGATGCACAATAGGCTTCTTTTTCAACCTGATTTCAATGGTTTGTGCTTGTGTGCATGTTATAGAACAGGATTGTTTAGTAATTAAGCAAGGAACACGAAAATACGCATTCTGTGCCAAATGTCAGAAATGCCTTTTAATCATCTTCCTCTTCGATTACATCTTCCAAGACAATTTCATGCAAGAAATTGGTGTTCTCTTCATCTTCTACGCAGTTAATGAGCAACTGGCTAACATCACTTCAAAGAGGAAGAGAAAAACTTCAAAATCGAGTGGTTATTCAAATTTAAAATTAAATGATACTGACAAATGGCCCTTATGACGCCGTTACTAGACCACTTGTAAATGCTTTTATGCTGAAAAAAATTCAGCATTTGATTGATAATGAAACTAACACATGATTTTTAAGGCCTAGATTTCTAATGTTCTAGGAGTATTTGTGGGATTTTTATTATAAGAAATTCTTATAGTAAACTGCAAGCCCAATGAAATACCAGTACAGACTAAGCACTGCCTAAGAAAACGACAAACAAGGGACAGAGATGCTTTTCACATAAAGGCGCTAAATCAAGGAATGTCCTTCCACTTGAAATAAAACAGAAATTTAAAATAAAACAGAATTAGGGCTTTGTTATATCAAGCTTTATTTTCTATTTATCTGTAAGATAAATAGATTTCTGTAGATTTATTTTCTGTATCAGTCAAGATTCTGTAGCTGTCACGTTGACATGCTTTCAAAGGATGAGGATCATGGTGCAGCAGTAGCGATTTGGAGGCGCGAGCAGTCGCAAATGCTTACTTGTTCTCTGTTCTGTACGTAATTCAATGTAGAAATAGCAATTAAATGCATAAAAGGGGAGAACTATTCATAATACACTTTCTTTTCAAGTACTTTAGGATTCCTAGGTATACCGACACAACTCTCTCGTTTTCTTGCATCTTACTCCATTTTGGTCAATCTTAGGCTGTTTCAAGCTAAGCAAGTACACTTCCTACTTAATTTCTGAGCAATTTGCCACAAAAAATCGGAACCGGCATTAAATTGTCTTTAAAAATGAGTAACTGCATACCTATGTTCTAAAGCACTTCAAAGTTTTGAATATTCTGCCATTTGGCCTGACGATGCCTTCTGGGAAGGGCCCCGTTGGATAGGTGCCCCAGTATTGCAACCCATTTTTTTCATTCCCGTTCAATTAAAACCCATTGGCAACGTTTTCGCTGGTAACCAACTTAAGTTGAAGATAAACCCCAAATAGCTTCCCTCCCTATCTTCTGTAATGCACAGGGCTTCTTTTTAGGCAACTGGACCCACAATAAATTTTCATATCTCAGGTGGCTTTGCACTTGTGCTTGGTATACAAGAAAAAATTACGATTGTGGTAGTACTTCTGTGTTTTCTGGTAGAATTGATTCCAGCCTTCAGTTTTCCCTTAACTTTTTTGAATTGTTGGCTCGAGGTGAAACCTGCATTGCAACACCTATAAATTCTGTCTTTTTTTACCCATTTGATTTCATATTTGTCAATTTTGGGGATTTAGTTTATTTTGTCTTAGCAGTCCATAATCCCCTCTAACTCTCTTGCTAGGTTTCTTAAATGTTGTCGAAGAGTTTTTCACACTAAAGGAAATACTTGTGTCATCGGCATACATAATATTTTAGACTGTTGATAGAGATCTAATTCTACTTATAGGCGGCAGGAGAATCAAAGCATAAGCTATTGGAATTGTTTTCCACAATCTCTGCAATTGGTCGTGGACTTTACCTTAGAGTTTGAATCGTGCAATTGAAAGAATTTTGCTTTTGAAAGAAAAAAGCCAAATTTTAATATCCGACTAATCCATATCTTCAAGCAATTGCATATAAAAATGCCAAAATTGTAAAACCTTGAAATCTGACTGCCCAGCTTCCAATCAGTTATGGTTATCCCCAGTGTCTAGATAGGTATAACGATCTCATTTCCTTTCCCTACATTTGCAAGAGAAATTCTGCTATTTCATTTCCCTGTTAGCGAGGGAAGATTGCTGAGGATCCGTGACCAAATTTTGGGGACTCTTTAGCAATTGACATCTCATTTCACCTTAGATATTTGCAAGTTTTCTTGTGGTTTCTTGCCTCTGATCTCAGAAACATAGCCAGACTCAGCCTATTCTAGAAAATTTTGGCATTGGCCACTTATCTAGTGCTTTCTCAACAGGGGTGGATCCAGGAAGGACGCGGGGCCATGACCTCTCCCATATTGCAATATTTCCTATAGCAAACAACTGCGTTGAGAAACTTACCACACAAGAGAGAAAATAGAATGACTCAGATGCTCCACAAAGCCCATCCAGGCCCGTAGCGAAAGGAAACCTGTGGAGCAAAGCCCCCTAAAAGTTTCAAAATGTAGCTTTGTACCCTTACTGAGAAAATTTCTTGGCGAGTATTATTTGCTTCTTTCTCTTTTTATGCATTTTTATCTCTTTATGGAATAAACACTTTATGGATTAGGGTGGAAAGTCTTCAAACTCCAATTAAAACAGGTTGTGGGATCAATTTTTCTTCTCTGCACACAGACCGCGCATTGACTTCGTAAGTGGGGGGGGGGCACGCCGGTTTATGGTATACATCCTGTATACAAAAAGATACTATTTTCTGAAAAAGTGGGGGCTATGGTCCTTCGGCCCCCCTATTTCGTGGCCCCTGATGCATAGAGATAAGTGATGAGCAGAACTTTTATCTTATTTGATAAGACGTTTTCCGACATACCTCGTTGTATGAACTTACATTTTCTTGCACCTTCTCATAGGCTGCTGCGCTTTGTCTATTACTTGGCCCCTTTAGGTCTATTTCTTTTATCCAATTTTCTTCATATCTATGGTATTTCGCACAAATCTTTCTGTTTCTTAGTTTACCTAAATTCTCTGTCAAATTTGATACCGTAAGTGTGCTCAAAGAGGCTTTTCCTGCTCCTAATGTATTGATTCATGCGCACTACTCTCGTCTCAACTTTGCTATGCTTGGATGAGCTATGCTCAGAGATGTACCAAGGTAATTGTATCTGTGGGGCATGTACAAAAGTTTTTGCAAAACTTTCGCCAACTCTATGTAAAATGGTTAAAGAAGCACTGTGACCTGGGGGTTACTAAGTCCACTGCATCATGATTAGTGCACTTACAGCTTCCTACACATTGAGTGTACCACGCCCCTCGACCACGCCCCCTTTAGTGTCCCCTTAGAATTTCACGCTGGCTCAGGGCCTGGGCCTAGCTCTGGATCCTCCCCTGTTTCTGAAATTTGTCCAATTGGGAGACTACCATGGATGAATACATCAAAGTTTGGATTGAAAGCTGGCTGTTGTACTCAGAAGTATTTTGAGAGAGAATCCATTTGTCAATTACCATTTCTTAGATATAACTAACGGTTGCAACTACTTCATGCAAACTCAGATGTTCATTAAGGCATAGATCTCTAAATCGAAATCACTGATCTTTAAAAAAGACTGGATCGAGCTTTTGCCGTAAAACTATGAGGCAACTGTCGCCATGACAGTGTGTGACCAAAGTGCACATACCGGCCAAGATCTAATGCAAATTTTTAAGAGATTTAGTGTCATCATGCTACCCATTCAATTACTGGAGAAGGATTTATTCATTACTTTTGAGCAAGTGCTTGAAACTTCTACTCCATAAGATTTCTTTGGCGAAATGTAGTGTGTGTGTGTGTGTGTGTGT
>OLMO02000003.1:4844914-4869675 GCA_900291935.2 Cassiopea xamachana | reverse complement strand
TTAGTATTATGCCTGTTAATTTTTTCTTTCTTAATGTATTATTTAAATTGTATATATGAATATGTAATATTTTAGTTGCTGAAGGGATGTTTGTTCGTGTATAAATAATTGATTACATACATACATACATACATTTGAATAAACCAGACCTTTCGTTTATCAGAGTTGGTGAGCACGACTTCAATTCCATTGATGGAGATGAAGAAGACATAGTTGTTGAAAGAATCTTTAAACATCCATCGTACAACCAGCAAACCGTCGACAATGACATCGCAGTTCTGAAACTTAGCCGTGCTGCAAAATTTGGTAAATATGTGGGCCCTGTGTGCCTACCACAACAAGGATCAAGTGTTGCAGTGGGCACAAACTGCTACATCACAGGTGACAGAGTTTATGAAGCAAACTTTTCTAAAATTTCAGATTTCAAGTGATAGAAAGTCCATGATACACACTATTTTCAGCTGAATACATCTTTCAATTACTAAAAATTGTTAGAAATTCACACCTCGCCCTTAATAATAATATTCTCAAACAGATTAGGCTAACAAGAAATACTTATAATCTCAGGTCTTGAATGTTTATGTAGATGGTGAGGGATGGTCTCTCAAATTCATGTAAACATGCATTCATTACAGCTTGGTGGTGTTGAGTAATAATTTAATTCCCTCAAAAACTGTTAGTGCTTCTCAGAACTTTCAAAATTTCCTTGCTCATGATATTCCTTCACTATGTATTATAAGTTCTATGACATAAAAGGCAATGTTGAATGGCTAAATACAAGTTCAGAAACATTCATTTCATTTTCATTTCATTTTATCAATATTTATGCACACGAGTACCTTTCAGCTAGGAAAATTAACACTAATAACAATATATTTTTAGAAAGAAAACAAAATAATTTTAAGAATTGCTGTTCTACCAAGGGGTCGTGTTTGGGTCCTGTAGGTTCAAAAGATACTCTCTAAAACCTGTTTTAAAACGAGCGACTGATTCTCGTTCTCGAATGTTGTCAGGGATATCATTCCAGTTTTTGACACCAGAGAAGTAGAAACTTCGTTTTGCATATTCTAACCTAACTTTAGGAATTTGCAGATCTCCATGATTTCTGGTTCTATAATCTGTAATCATGGATCTTTCAGTGAACTTATGGCGAAGATTTTTGGGGACAAAGGTCATGCAAAATTTTATATGTCATGACTCCTTTGTCAACCGTTCTTATACTTGGCATCCACAATTAGCTTCTTTGCCCTTGTCTGTAGTCGCTGCAGTTGGGACATATTGGTGTTGGAAAGAGAACTCCAAACAATGTCATCATAGCGAAGATGGCTTTCAAAGAGAGCTTTGTAGACTTGGTCAAGTTTCTTTTGCGGAAGGATATTTTTTAGTTTTCTCAGGGAACTCAAGCCCCCTTTTAGTTTGTTTTTGATAGTTTTGTACTGCTCTTTCCAATTAAGGCTTTCGTCGATGTTGATTCCTAAGTATTTTGTCTTGTCGACTCTTTTGATAACTTCATTATTGAGGACAAGGTCAGGCAAATCATCATCTACCCTATTCAGTAGTCGCCTATGGCCTATAACCATATATTCACTTTTGCTGGCATTCAAACTAAGTTTGTTAGTCCTCATCCAATTCGATATATTTTCCAGCTCGTTTTTCAAAACTCAACATTATCTTGTATATCCACGAGCAGGATAGAATTTACAACCGTTTTCACCCAAATTTTCTTTGCTCAGTGAAAGGTAGGGATGGCGCCAGAACTTTTCCGACGGGGGGTTGACTCTTTCGACGAGGTGGCTAAAGTATTGAGAAATTTTCTCTCTGGCCCCCTTCGAAAAATTTATTTCCGGTTGTGCCTCAGAACAAGGCCATGGTTATTTGGAGCTGAAGGGATAACATTTGATTGTTTCTTTTTCTGGAGCTTTGCTCTAGTTCAGGGATCGGGAGTCTTTTTGGCAGAGGGAGGCATGGAAGCCTCATATTTAAAAATGACTTTCCATGAGAGCCATACAGTTGGGCATTGTCGTCGCATGGGACCACAAAATCTTCTATTTCGATGCAAACTTGGCAATTCGGGCTATATGAAAACTGAAGACGACACAAATTGTAACTTTGGATGGCCTTCTTAGGGATATTTATAGTTATGCAATGCTTTGAAGAAGTCTGCTAAGATTTGTCTACGAGCCAAAAAGCCAGATGCAGTCTTAAAAAGAGCCACATGTGGCTCGCGAGCCATAGCACTGCTTTAGCTAGATGCATACAAGCTGTTTTGAAAAATTTATGCATCTTCTTACCATTTCAACAGGTTGGGGAAAAATTCAGCACCCAGGAAATATGCATAATCTATTGCAACAAGGAAGACTTCCTGTCGTGTCGCAAAGTACGTGTTCAAATCTAAGCACTAAAACTACTGGAATCCAGGTATGTCATACCGATCGATAGATGTCACTAAGGAAAAATTAATCTATCTATTTTCCTCTACATCACATTCCGTCTTTTAGAACAGTAGTGCTACAAAAACTTTGGAGACAGTAGGTGTGACGTTTACTGGATTGAGATTAGTACTAAGTGCCTGTTTATAGGAAGTGAGGCAGCCTGGCTTGCCGTGGTACCTCACTCAAGTGGGATGGTTTTTATGCTTCTTTTATATAGAGATATTGTATCTCACTTTACCGCGCCCACCTCTTGCATATCAAGCGATGATTATTTGTCACCACGCTAGTTAGCGCAGATGGAGAAACCGTAGCCGAGTTAGCCGCGCTAGCCCACTTATTTGTTTTTGTATGGAGAACTTTTATCCCACTTGGGACGGATCTCTCCTAACGCTCGATAAATCTAACCTTGCTGGACTGGCTCCATTCCCATCCAAAGAGTGTAGAATTATGAAAGGATTCTATTGTCAAGGCAGATCTCACGCAATGTGAGCCGGGCTGTCTCACCTCATATAAACAGGCGTTTACAAGAGGGAGAAATTTGCTGTGCAGCTGGAACTTCAAGGTGGCTGCAAATGTTTTGCAAGCAGAAAAGCCTGACTGCAGAAAGTTATGTTTATTTTGGTTGTGATTATTTCATTTAACAACTTCGGAAATATGGGGCATATTGCAGTTTTGCTACAGTAGGGGACGAACTATCAGGAAATTTCCTGGGAGGCCCTTAAAAATCATTAAAAAGTTGTTTGCACATGAAAAGGCAAGATTACCATTGTCTAGATTATAACATTTGGAGAAAACAGTTGCATTTCCAAAGATTTATGTGTTGAAGTTCAGCACACTATCTATATTGATTTCAGATCACAAAGCTAATGGTTTGTGCTGGATACGGGGGCTCTTCTCGACTCATTGGCTGTCATGGTGACAGTGGTGGCCCACTTGTTTGCAATATCGGAGGTAAATGGGTGCTCCATGGTGTAGTAAGTTGGGGATCTGGTACCTGTGATTCAAGGAAGAGTTATACCGTCTTCGCAAGGATTTCAGAATTCCGAACCTGGATAGATGGAATCACAAGCTCCGCTTAAAAGAACTTGCTCTCTTTCTTACGACGGAGAAACATCATATTGTTGATATACTGATTGAAATAGATAATGCAAGAATCTCATTCGAATCACCTATTTTCTGATTAACATGAATAATATTCAAATCTCAATCAAGCAAACTATTATCTAAGGATTCTCTTTGTAGCAGCTACTTTGTCTCTATTTTCAAAAGGACCAGATGACTAGCGGCAGATCCAAGGGGACGGGGGAGATATGACCCGTCCAAACGGCAATATGTCCTATAGCAAACAATAGTGTTGAGAAACTCCTCACATGAACAAATGCCCCCCCTAAATTCCAACTCTGAATTTGCTCCTGCAGTTGATAATTTCTATTCACAGCTTCCTATTGGCAATTGTCTGCCTTCTCTTTGCTTCGCTTCTATATATACAAAACTGGTGGATGAGCCAAGCGGTCAGTGTCATTCTTCATCAGGCCTTATAAGTAGTAGTTCGAAGGGTACTCTAGCGAATCACCAACTTTAGCTAAAAGTGTGTATCAAGTTGCATTCTCGGGTCATTATTTTGAATTAAAATGTACTTTTTAGCTTACCATCAAAATCTCTTCAAGTTATATTCGTCATGAATCTGAGCACATTGATGGAAGTAGCGTCAAAACACACAAAGTTTTACGGACTCATATCTTTTAAGGAACATACGGGATGTGACCATTGCTTGCATGATAAGCGGGCAGAAGCTTAAAAATAGCATTTGATATAATCAGGATCCGATAAAAATTTTTGCTCCCTGCGGGCACAGGCTTTTCTGTCATTTCATTCATTCATTCATTCATTCATTCATTTCAATCTTTCATTCATTTATTCACTTTACATTATTTATGCAGGGTAGAGTATGCAGCTAAAAACCCGACGTTTACAGTGTCCTGTAAAGAAACTAAATGATCTAATTACGGTTATACAAATAGAAGAAATTACAATAGAAACTACGATAATACAAAGAGATAATTCGATAATAGAAACGAAAATTAAAAAGCAATGAAATTAGTGAGAGGATTCCCTGCTGCTTTTGTAAATCATTTGAATTGATTTAAGGGGTCTGCGCATTCATGACATCAGCACTTATGTTGTGTCAGAGTCATCCTCGTCTAGAAGTTAAGCATCTCTCACAACTGGAGGTTTTTAGAAGAGACAATTTAAGATCAGTCTTAGTATTTCATAGCTCCCTGATAGTATTTTGAGATAACCTTCCAAGGAAAGTTGACGATGTCATCATCGTATGTCCGTAGTTATGGGAGATTCTGTTGCCTGTCGGTGAACTTCTTACGCTACACCCTTCGACGTGCCATTGATGAGAGAGGACTATCATTCTTTACTTAATCTAAAAATCAACTGGAAGATAATCATAGAATATAGGCATACTACTATTGATATTGCTGATATCGGCTATCACGCGTTTCTTATTTCGCAATGCATCATGGGTATGGCAATGTTGGTTCGCCCCTGGTGAACACGTAAGCCCTGTTTACACGGCACCAACTGACCCTGTGCGAACCCGAGTTAGTTTAACCTGGAGCAGACCTGGGGCGAACCCTGTTCTGTTTACACTGCGAAACAATTTAAGCATTTTTCGCTTCCTTCCAAACAAACTGAAATAAAGGAATGTATCCATAGTTTTGCCATCTTCTCGTAGATCCGTCTTTTTTGAGCAAATAGCTAACTGTTGAAGGATCTTTTCATCAACCTAAGTTCTTATTAGGAGTAGAACTGCCTCATCAGTCCAAATTGAACTTTTTTCAACAGCTTCCGTACTCATTTTAGTAAAATATTTTCGATTTCCAATAGAGATATTAGTCTACAAGTATTTGACAAAATTCCTCGATACCCTCATGCCTTTTCCAATAATCCCTATAGGTTTCTTACTTGGGTGTTATCCGTCATTTCCTCTAAAAGCGTCTCCTTATTTAGGCAGTTTTCGCCTTCTTGCTTACTTTTACCGACGTCTACCCGGTTTTCTGAATTTTCAATCTATTGTTACATCTACAAAAGTCTGCGATTTTTCATATTAGCGGAGGATGGGATAAGCTAATCCCGAATAGCTCAGAATATGTTATAACGGATTTGTCTTTAAGAAATTAACTTGCATGTCAATTTTTCAATATTACTGGATTTTTCGATGGCAATCTTAGGGCTGGTTTGCATATAATCGGAAGGTGCCTGCAATGCATCGCCGATGGTTCGCCGGCAGATATTTTTAAATGGAAACACTTTTGTTCTGACGTCTGCGATGCATCGGGGACTTCGTAATAGCATCTGGAAAGTAGATCCATGTTCTATTTTCCCGATCGTTACGATGCTATCCCCGCATCGCAGATGGCTTTAAAGTATATGGAAACACTGATCTGTGATGCATCGGCGATGACCTATCGCTTTTGCATTCCACGTGACATGAATCATCCAGTATCAGAAAACTTCAAATATCAACACGTTTACGTAATGTTTACACAAACTCATACACACACAAACACACACACACACACACACACACACACACACACACACTTCATAAAATATCTTTCCTTGGTTGTAAGCCCTTGGTTGCAAATTTCCTAATGGAAACACTCATCGGCAATGCATCGGCGATGCATTGCAGGCACCTTCCGATTATATCGAAACATGCTTACGATTATATGGAAACCAGCCTTTACAAGGAAGTTTCGATAGCATCAGAGTATCATAAATTGAGGAAAACAAGAGATAAACTGAAAAAATTTGCTGTTAAATCTAAATCACTTACATATTCTTATTGTATAAGCATGTAAGAAATAAGGTGAACGAGCTAAACAGAAAACTAAAAAATGAATACTATACAAAACAGATAAACGAGAATCTTAGCAATACGAAATATACTTGGAAAATTGTAAATGAATTTGTTAATAAGACATCTAAAACCATGAAAATAGCATCTATAAGAATTGAAACAAAGTTATTTCCGATAATAGCAAGATTTCTAACCTAATGAATAGCTTTTCTGTAGCGTAGGGGAGACCCTTAAGGCAAACGTACCTCATCAACAGAATTCTCTCATAGCAGGTGATTATAATGTCAATCCTAATAATAAAGTCTTTTACTTCTCAGAAATAACTGAAGAATTAGTTGTCAATGCGTGTAGCCATATGAAAAACTCATTTGGACCTGGATTAGATTATATCTCAAGTTTTTCATTAAACTTGCTTTACCGGTTCTTGCTATACCCCTTGCTTATCTGTTTAAGTGTTCATCACAAAATGGAATTTTTCCGGACAGCTGGAAAACTGCTAGGGTAGCACCAAGTTGTAAAGAAGGCTCTAAAGAAGAAAGATCTAATTATAGGCCAATATCCGTATTGGCGGTCTTTGCACGTCTTTTTGAGAATCTCGTGAATAAACAGTTATATGACTTCCTCGATAAAAACAAGTTTATCTACAGGCAACAATATGAGTTTCCAATCACTTCATTCGGTGGAGATGTGCCTTTTATCTAATACTAATGATTGGTATGTTCATTCCGACCAAGGAATGTGGAATACTGAGTACAAATGGTTCTTATCCAATTTAGGTAATAGGCGGAAGTGCTGCAGGGTCAATGGAATAACATCTAATGCTGAAAATATAACCTGTAGAGTCCTCCAGAAATCATGCCTTGGCCCTCTCCTGTTCCTCTTTTATATTAATGATTTGTCATTCGCATTGAAATACTCTAAAGTTACAATGTATGCGGACGACACTAGTATAGCACATTCTGCGTAGGATGTCAAAGACATAACCAGTACTTTGAACAATGAATTGGAAAATCTTAAGGTATGGTAAGGCAGGTATGAACAATATTATTGACTTTTGACACTATTATTTGAATGTCAGCTAAAGAGAACTTGCAAAACACCAATAACAAAAGTTTGTTGCAGAAAGAAGTGACAGAATACTATTGATGCAGCTAAAGCCTTTTATTTTAATCAGTTTTCTCTATCACCTAGAAATGCTAGTATATTTAGAGCTTGATTCTGAGCAAGATAGAGAAGAGCTTGAATTCGATGTTGTGAATAAGTATTGACTTACCACCATCTTGCTTCAGAGTACCTGCCATTCTTGATTTAAATTTTTGAGAGGCTCCGCCAAACATTTTTGCTGAAAATATGACTTTATGGCATGTGTCAGAATCCACATGAAAGTTAGAGTGCCAAGGCTTAGTTTAGAGAGTGAATGCAGCCCATAAGCTTATTAAAACTTCTGCTTTGGTGCAGTTTGATGATGGAATTGTTGCCAAGGATATGTTTATGGGTTGCAGTTTCTTACAAATAAAGCTTGGTAAATGACAAAGAATTGCAATAGATAATAACGCAAATGTAGTGAAGAGATAAGTTTAAAAAATACCAGAGCTACAATGGAGGAAGACAGAAACTATAAATGTACAAGCCCAGGATGGAAGCAATTTTGAGGGCAAAAGAATCAACATCATATGAAAGAAGGGCATGTAGTTGCTAGGATGATCAAAAGCTGCACAGATATATTGAATTAAGACTGCATCTTGCTTGCACAAATGGTTGCCAGAGTAAACTAGGCACCTTCCAAAACCAAAACTCTTCATTTGAGTTTGAAATTGAGTGTAAAAGCATGTGCATAACATTAAATGTCATTTTCTCAAAACCATAAATTTTGAAGAAAAATTGCTAAAGCAAAATTTTGGCACAACATAGGAAGCCAAAATTTGGCCTACACACATTGTATCATTTTCTAGAATCCTATGGTTCATTTGTGTGATAAGTGTATCTAGAGGAAAATTATCCACAGATGAATTTTACATTTTTGTGAGCCATCATTGAATAGCTGCCATTTTGATATAAGTGAGAAATTTTGAAAATCCTATCATACAGATATTAAGGAAGCCTATTCTTACACAACCAGTAATTTATACTAACTTTGCTTCATTAGTTAAGCACTTTTAGTGTTTTCAAGCCAACAACCATAGCAACTGTTACTTCCAGAAGCCCTTTTGTTTTCAACTATGAAATAGCTATTGTTATGCAAATTAAGGTACAAAGTGTATTATTAGAAAGTTTGAAGTAAATTCTGTCCATTGATACCAAATATTTTGACTTTTCTTTTTGAGAATATCTCTAAAACATGATTTGATTATGATCACCACATTGCTTAGATTAGCTCAAATGACCCCCGTAAATGTAGCCAAAACTACACCAATGCTCATAGGCACAAGACATATAATAAATAATAAAATTACTGCAGAACCTTTAAGAGCAAGTTTTGTGATATTGTTGGAACCAATTGAGCAAAAAGCTTCTATTAATTATCTTGGGGTTCAATTGGATAATAAGCTTAAATAGAAAGACCATATTAAAGCAGTTGCATCGAAAGTGACTCGGACTATAGCAATGATTAGACATGCCAAACAATTTATCCCTAGACATACGCTAAAAATGTTATATCAGGGACTTTGAGCACCTCACTTTCGATATTGCTGCTCTGTTTAGGGAACATGTGGAATTAGTACCCGCTGTACTCTAGAAAAGTTAAAAAACAGAGCCATACGAATTATAGCGGATGGTCCGTACGATGCACCTGCTAAACCACTCCCGAGATAGTTAAGATTGCCTAGTATAGCTGAAACGATTTGTCAAGAGTCTGCGAGCATTGTTTATACAGCAATTAATGGTCAAGCGCTATTTGGCCAGACCTTTCAATAGCATAGAGCAGTTACGAACAGAATGGTTCGTAATTCCAATTTAAATCTCAGGCCCAAAATAATGAAAACGAAACTTGGGCAAAACAGCTTCGCATACGGGGGGATATGATTTGGAACTCATCGCCTAATGTCTGTAGAACAGCTTATACCTTTCCAACATTTAAAATGAAACTAAAAGCCACGTTCCCATAGCAACAGTTATTTTTCTCTGTAAACTTTGTGCCACTTTTATGTTCTATTCTGTAATATCATTAGATTGCATTTTAACTTGCATATATTTTTCTTTTAGAAGGAGGGCTCCTTGAAAACTAGCTATGCTGAAGGGTAACCCTCCAAAAATGTAAAAATGAAATGATACTGGCTATTGGCTCTAATTTGTCTACAACAGTGTTTTTAAGAGGGGTAACTTAGAAAATCTGTGGATACGAGGACGCGCTATTATATAGGGGTACTTTTTGAAGTGGGCGGAATTATCGGTATCAGTATTTCGAATATGTGGGAAATTTTGGGCACTTATTCAAGAAAGATGTAGAACCATGGTCATTTTTTTGGAAAAATGTGGCATAAACTACCAAAAAGGGCAAATGATATGCAAAAGGTGGTGATTTTGTTTCGCTTTGGAAAAAATTCTTTGCATTGCAGAGATATGGGCATAGTTTTCATCATTTATGGGTTACATTTCTTCAGATATGAGTCGAATAATGGGTTCCAAATTCAAACCAAATTGGTGCGTCTCAAAATTAGACTTAGTTAAACTCCAAGACAATGTTGCTTGTCACGGCTATCATTCTTAAATTCCTATTAAAGGTGCGCTTTCAGAAACACATCTCAATATAGCGTTAGAGAATACATTGAGGACTCTACGAGCAGATTAGAATAAAGGCAGTCAAGCAGAAATATCATGCCTAACAACAGAAATAATATGAAAATTTATATCAAACTCAAGAATTCAAAGCATTTGTGAAGCAAGTGTTAAAGTGCAATTTTCGAGCACTAGCACTCGCTAAAAATGAATGCAAAGAACTAGATCGAATCCATCGAAAACAACTACGTCAGGTGTGGAGCAACAAGAGAAGAGCGAGGAAAAACCACTTAGCTATGAAATGAAGGAAGCACGATGGAGAACATTTGGTCACATATTGTGATTACCAATTAGGGCATGAGGTCAACAACCCATGAATAGCTACTTCCAATGTCCTACTAATGCTAGGCTTACACAGGAGAATTTTAATAAAGTTAATGCCATAAAGACCGGTGTGATGGCCCAGTGGTTAGAGCGTCTGCCTCACAATCGGAAGGTCGTGGGTTCGAGCCCTGGCCAAGTCATACCAAAGACTGTAAAAATGGTACTCGTTGCCTTCTCTTCTGGCGCTCAATAAATGAGAAAGGAGTGGGGAAGTTAAACACGCGGAGCTACCAGTGGACCAGCCCCCCGCTTTAGCCTTCACTGCATTCGCAGACGCGTGGCGTAGGGCTATAGAAACGGAGACAGGCGCCGCCCTATGCGCCACTGGGCGCGGGAAGGACTTTGACTTTGATTAATGCCATAAAGAAATTTGGATTACATCAAAGTATTGCAAAAAGCAGGAAAATGACTAGGGAAAGCTATACCTTCGAGTTTCACCCCTTCGTACCTGTAGTAGTCTGGGATGAGATAAATCGCTTGGATACTACTAGGAAGACAAGTGGGGATTTGCTTATACACATTCTCAAATTAACCACTGACCTCTTTTTCAGAGCTGTAACTAAATTAGCTAATGAAGTAGCCGAACGGTGCACGTTTCCAGGTAAACTTTAACTTGCAGATGTTCCAACAGTATTTAAAAGCGGTAACACAACAGTCAAATCAACTATCGTCCAATTAGTATCCTTTTATCACTATCAAAAATCCTACTGCTCAACATATTTATAATTAATTTCTAATATGCTGTTGAGCACTCTCAGATTTACAAATTTGCTGATAACAAACACGATCGTTGCAATGAAGTAACCAAATTTATTGGAAATGGCACAAGAAAGGTAATGAATTGGCATAAACTGAAAGAGAATGCAAACCCGGAAAAGGTCCGGCTGATTTTCTTTGGGATAAAACAAGACCACGAGTTAGGAATTGAAATTAATGATGATGTCATAAAAATTTCTGATGCGGTTAAACTATTGTGAGTCACCTAGATTCCAAACCTAGATTTAACAAGCATGTCAAGACTAACAATAACGTTAAGGCTTTTTCAAGGGTTGCAAGGTACTTGAAACCCAAGAGGGCTAGCCTACTACTCCACTCGTTTACATTGGCAAATTTTAAATACTGCTCACTTATATGGATGCTATGTGGAAATATGACAAATGATAAAGTCAACAGTGTCAATAAGCATGCCCTGAAAATGAAACTATATGATTATAACTAGTTTTTCGAGGAGCTCCTACACGGAAATGAGGAAGTAATAATTCATGGGCAAAAATCTGCAAAAACTTATGCTAGAGTTATACAGATGCATGACCTCTGGGAACTCCTCCTTTCTGTGAAAGTTCTTCAAGAGACAAATAAACAAGTTCCTTCACCTTCCAAACACGACAACAAAAAGATATGGAAACGAGTCACTTTCAGTTAGGGGAAACATAATTTAGAATCAATTTCCAGGTCAATGTAAAGCTGCAAAAGATGATAATGAATTCAAAATGAAAATTAAAAGTTGGAAAGGCTTTGACTATACTGTCCATTTTAGTAATTTAAGAAATTGTAACTATTGTAGAGTTGGCCTTTATTAGCTTCAGCTATTCTTCACGCCAACTTTAAATAAATTCTATTATTGCTATGTGTGTTCTTCACGCCTGTATTTTTCTAGGCAACAGATTGAATCCCTCAATCTTAGGTGGCCAGAGAACTTCTTACTACTTTTCCTGTTCCAAGTATGCAAGTCTTCTGTAATAAAGAAGCTAACTGTCCCATCTCAAGTCCCTCAACATATCTCTTAAAACTTCTGCCTAGTGCGCAACAAATGAAGGTATCACATGCAGTCAATCAGCCTTTCGGAAGTTATACTCCACAATATCATCACTGATAAGCAGCACAGACCTCTTGTATGAAAACATTGATCGCAGCAATGTAAATGTTACAATTTTTCTAGATCTTAAGAAAGCTTTCGATACGGTCGATCACGATGTAGTACTAAAAAACTTGTATGCATATGGAATAAGAGGCGAAGCTGGAAATTGGTTTGAATCCTACGTAAATAATAGAAAACTGTTTTGCTCTCTGTGTCGGGGTTTTCCCTACACTTTGCAAGCTTAGCGGACGCCTTCGCAGCGCTCTTTCTTCTTTCATTCATTCATCATGTATGAGTAGTGGTTGTGATATGCAATAATATCGTTGTTTCCTATATATTTTATTCAAGTATAGCCTTACATTAGTCATGTTTATATTCAAGAGTTGTTTTTTCAAATTGTTTATTATCCATATTTATGTAAAATCCGTATCCTGTTATTCTTAATTTGGATTAGTAGAAATTTATAGATTCTGTGTAAGTTACCTATAAAAAAGAGAGAGTGTGAAGGTTGAAGGTAGAGATTCGAATAGATAGAGAAAAACAAATCAGATTGAATAGGAAACAAGAGAGAGACAGAATTTGAGAGAGAGATGGCAACGTTGGCATTAAAACTTCAAGTAAACAGCTCTAGAGAAATATTTTCATGAAGAGTGACTAGATGCGAAAATGGTGTTTCTCTGAGAGTTCTCTTGGCACTTTAACAACTAAATCGCTGAACCAACAGATAGTCAGCGTGGGAACGTTGAAAAGTGTCTACACTCTGAATCATCAGCATTCAAAAGCCAAAAGTGTAGCCTCTGGTATTCCCCAAGGTTCTTGTTTGGGTCCTCTTCCTTTCATCGTTTACCTGAATGACTTAGAAAAGTATCTTAAATTTTCGAGGGCTAGCATCTATGCTGATGATACCAATATAACGATTGTATATGTAACGAAACCAGTTGAAGACGCACATGAGCTCTCGAATCTCTCTGAATGGAGGTGAGGGTTACTAAACTTAGCCCCAACCTCAAAAAGCTGAATTTGTGATCATAGGACATCCACTTAAAACTAAAGATCATGACCAGCAAGAAGTGCTGCAACTAAATAACTGTGACGTAGAAAGAGTGGATAAGGCTAAATCCCTTGGAGTAATCATTGATGAAAAGCTGAATTGGGAGGAATGGTTTAGGCACACCAAAGGCAACATGAGAGGAGGTCTTGAAGGTCTAAATAGATTGCAAAATGTCATTCCACAATCCGAGCTGTGTAGTATAAACTATGCACTAATTGAGAGTCATCTTTGCTATACCAATGTTATTACAATAGTTGCTCTCTAACACCTTCAAGATCGGGCGTGCTCATTAATAAGAAACGTAAGAATAAAGGATAGTTAGTTGACTTCTTGGTTGAACGTAGAATCTCTTTTCCGTTATGATCGGAATGTAATGACTTGTAAGCTAATAAACAGACTGTACCGCGAAAGCTTATGGGATAAATACCAACCGAGATCTTTTCACTCGACCTACAATACGAGGCAATGTGAAGGTCTCCAGATCCCTAGATATAGGACTGAATTTGCAAAGAAAGGCTTTCATTATGCAGCTCTCAAATCTTGGAATGACACACCTGCTGAAATTCGTAAACTACCGACACTAGATCGTTTCAAAAAAGGACTTAAAACGCATCTAAAGAGCTGGCACTAAAACACAACTCCTTGGAAAAACAGTAATAGGTTGATAAGATTTATAGGTCTTCACTCTGTAATTATTAGACTTGACATCAATCTTATTAGATTCTTCATTAGATTAGATTAGATGTTTTGTCTATCTTTACTTAGATTGTAACTTGCTGAATGGTAAATTTGTGTATACATATATTTAAATTGAAAATTGAAAAAAATTGAATACCAAGAGCTCCGATGACGATTGGTATTATAGCTACTTCCTGACACTCCATAACTTTGCAACCTCTCTTCTGAAATCCACATAATTTTCCTTTTTGCCCACTTCTCTGTCGATAACTCTATCGTCAAACGGGCACAAAACAACAAGCATTTTACACTCATTCTTCTCTTTACCGTGTAGCACAATTCAGGTCGGTTGTGATTTAATTGCTAATTAGTTCGGTTTCTAAAGTCCCACAAGATCTTCTCCAAAACACCTTCTGCAATATGACCATACCATTTCTCTGTACGTTTAAGCCCATATCTTCTGGAAATTATCCTACCAACTCTGTCTTCACGTTCATTCCTATACTGCTTCTGAGCCAATTTTTTGCATTAAGCTACTACATGGGCAGTAATTTCTTCTCGCTTTCCACACGTTCTACACATAGCTGAAGCATCTTGTTTATCTATCCGGCTCTTAATAGCGTTCATCCTCAATGCTAGGTCATGAACATTCATTGTCATTCCTTCCCTTTCTTCATTCAAAGTACCTTTCTTCAGCCAAGCCCATGGATCAGGACTTCTAATACCTGCAATCATCTCCTCATACTGGCCATGTAGAACCATCTCTTTATAAGCTTCCGTCCTTTTTATCTTCATTATTTTCTTTGGCGTTCCAGGGCGTAATGAGTCTTCATCCTGTACTGCTTTCAAAAATGGCTCATTGCTTCTCTCTACATAACTAACTGTTTACTTCAATCTCGACACAATCTTCAACACTGATTAAGCTTCTACCACCTTCCGCTCTTCTGTAATACAGTCTGTCATCATCTGCCTGTAGATGCAATGCTCTATAAATTATTACTAGCTTTCTTCTTTTCTTATCAATAGGTTTCAACCCAACTACTCTCCAATGAGTATATCATATTTGATCAAAGATATCTCTGTAGCATTTCTTACTTTGATGACGTTTCCAGCATTTAGTTTGGATTTTGAAATTTTTCCAGCCCGCCTAAAATACTGTCTTTTCCACTTTAATTCATGAATAAATAGACACTAGACAGCTCTACAAGAATGGTAAAATGCAAAACAGCTGACAAAAAGTAAAATGGGAATAGCAACGGGTACATGCGCATATACACTAGCAAAAGAAGGACATTTGTCTACGGCTTGGCTCAAACGTCGTGCTCTTCATGTGCCGAACTTAATTTACTTTGACAGGATGATAGCTCGATATAAGCACGGCAACTGACTCAAACTCCGTACTTAATGTACTTCCTACTTCCATTTTGCGAGGTTTACCTTATTCCTTTCACGTGTAAGGATGAAAAAGGACCGGCCAATAAAAAGGGCAGCTCTCGAGCTTCCCTTATTTTAAGGCAGCATTGTTTCTCAGTAAAGTCTGTCATAAGGACTCAGAATTGGCTGATGGTATTGATGCACTTCCATGCCTTTCATTATGTCATCTTTCAACTTGGATCAGAAAAGTGGACATGTGCTGTTCATTTTGACGAGAAAAGTACCGAAAGACAGTCATGAATTCACAACTGTGAGCACAGCATGGTACCGTTTAAAGACATTTGTAGGCCCTCGTGTATCTGCGTCTTAGCTGCATTAGTTAGTACTAGGATCTATGTCACTATAATTCAAAGATGACACTGCCAACCAATGCATCACCCATATATGGTTGATAACAGAAGGTACCAATAAAAAATGGAAACTATTGCCTTCAGTTTGTACAATTTAACACCAGAAGAAGATACTGCCTCTCGACCCTCATGATTTATAATCATAAGCCACGTCCACATGAATGAAGGAACTTTAACGTGTTGTGCTCTACATATTTATGGTAATTTTTCTGTGTGTATGGGCATTAGACTTGTTTTTGTTATATACATATGTACATGGAAAATTTAGCAATATAAACTTGAGGGTTCTTTGCTAAGGCCCTAATTTGAAAGATCAGAGAATGGGTTTAGAGATAGTAACAAACATTGAACAGAGCCATCAACCGAGCAAATTCGATGAAAAGAAACATATTCTATTGCTAGATGAGATTGGAAGATTTTGAGCACTTAAGCGTGATAACACGGGATCGAAAGACTTGGAGAAAGTTCTCAAAAGCAGCATACAGAGCAGCAGAAGCAGCATGCAGAGCAGTAGAAGCAGAAACTGCATGAAATAGTCCTCTTTCATCACTGCATGACTGCAATTATACATTATATACAAAAATATCATCACGAAGAAGTTTGCGCGCCGTTGGCTCATCCCCTACAGTGAGCTATAGGCCCTATTCACACGATACCGGATTCATTATCACCGCAGATTCCAATTCTTGGACTATTGTGTCGTGCAATTAAGAAGAGACTGTACAATGGAATTAAGATGACTTGTCGGCAGCTCTAATGATGTCTGCAAATAGGAATGAAACTTAAGTGGGTGTTGGAGGGTGATTCACCCACCCCTCCCTAACTTTGATAAATTGCCATGTCACAGGACAAAAACGGCAGTAAAGTTTATTTTTGCAGGGCAACTTTCTGGACCCAGGTATGGCAACTGTGCATATTGATAGATAAATTAACGTCCTTGTACCATTTCTTTCTTCATTTGATTCCAACCAAGTGACTTCTTCCTTTACCAGATAACGAAATGATTCACTTCTTTTGTTATAGTTGCTTGGAAACACTTAGTTTCCATGTAGATTCCGACTCTTAGTTGAGATTCAGATGTTAAGTAGAGATGAGCCTGCACAACAAAATATGTCAAAACTTGTAGTTCCATTTCATATTTGCTTCCATATTTTTGATAAGCGTATACTATGCATGTGGATGAGATTTTGAAAATCCTACCCTTTTCTTCAGAAGGGTAGAGTTACTATGCTTCTATAATTTTATTTGTCAAAAGACCGTTTTTCGATATTCTAAGGGGCGCGGCTCTAAACAAATTAGCTTGGGGAAGCCCCAAGACCCCTACTTTCTTCCCGCTTCGCTTCTATGCCAATACAAAGCGTTTTGGGTTAGAATTCACAGTATCTATGCTTCTTCTATTCAACAACAATTGTAGTTGCAAGGTTCCCTTTCATGGACATGTAGAATTTACAAGCGTCCCTTTTCGAGAAGTTGGTGGTCTTTTGCCTTGTTACCTTGGCAATGACTGAATCTCCGTCGTGAACTTCACATGGAATTAATATACTTTGTTATCAATCAAATAGGAACTTACAAACTTGGCGAAGACAACCGTATATCTGATAAGTATTGTTGCAGCAATTGATTTCTATCACTTTTGCTATCATATTATCAATCTCATTTTTGTAGGACAAAAACCTCTTACACCCCCAAAAGTATATTAAACTTACGTCCCTGTTTGCAAAGGTGCATTTTCCAGCGTTTTAAGAGATGTAATGGTAAAACGTTTGTCTCGATGCATGCCAACTTTTGTTGCGATCTTTAAGACACTATAAAAACATTCGTTCCATTAAAGCCTTAAAGAATTTCTGGCAGAAGATCTCCAACTCCTCTCTTTCCTTGTGTATGAATTAAGCGCTTTTCCAAACTTAGGTGTCACTGCCTCACTCATCCAATTTCACTGTTCGTCAGCAATATTTTCTAAATCGTTGGCACTTTTGCTCATCTAAATTTTTCGTGAGCTTTTGGTTTCTAGCGCTACCCCTGCATCATGTTATCGTCACCTGAAATACTTAAACTTGTTGAAAGGTTCTTAGTTCCATTGAAATTTCCACGCATTGCACGAGTGAAGGTCGCTTTAAATAATGAGTTTGTGTTCCCTCAATGCAAAAGTATAATGATGGTACTTGAAAACTTCCCAAAAGTCAGGCAGCACGTTGTCAACAAAGGACATGCTTTCTAATGTGTCATTCATGCATAAACACATGCGGATACATTTGTTTATTGAATAGCAAGTATAAGAGAAGAGCCCCAAAGTGAAAACCTCTTGCAAATGCACGAGGAAAACCTTGAATAAAAGAATGAACTGTTGCCACAGCTTTGCTGATTTTAATTGAAGTGCAAATTATGCTAATTTTGAACGCATCAATAAAGAGATCCAAACTCAAGACGATCATCACTTTAAGAAGAATCTGCACTCTGGAGTAGGTAGTGAACAAGCACAATGAAAGTCTTGGTTCTTTTGCTCGCCGTTGCTTGTCATCAAGCGTATTCACAAGGTAATTAGAGCTCGCTTTTCTTCATGCAATGGAGCTAATGCTATATAAACTTTGCATACAATTCATTCAATCATTCATGCTTGTTCATTTCATATTTGATTTTTCAACAGGGGTAACTTACAATGCGTCCTGCGCAGTGGCGAAGCTAGGATGAAAAAGTTAGTCCTGCCTTTTTGGAATGAAAGGAAAAAACATAAGAGGGGATCTCAAAAATTTTCTTAACCCTGCTGTTTTGAACCACTCTATGAAAAGAACCCATTTTCAGATACTTAAAGTTGACATACATCTCCTCCTACAAGTATAATGTAAATTGCATTATTTCACTTTTACATTGAAGATAGATTTTAACACCATTTTTATTGACTTAAGTCCCGTTCTAAATCACAGAATGGTGTTTTCAAAACTGCTGTAAAACATATACTACATAGAATTAAATCATGTATTTCACTGTTAAAAAAACATTTTGAGATAAAAATTTGTTCTTATAATTATAAAATTGTAATTGCCAGGCAAATTAGTCCTCAATGAAAACTCCAATTGAGTTTAGCTATCAGCTGATGCTTTATATTCCAAAAAGTGTTGGCAAAAAATACCTTCAGTATGCTAAAATATGATTTAACTCTTCCTTGTCATTCTAAAGCCTTGAGGTTCATAATATCTTTGCAGGCTTTTGTTGTAAGGCTGAACAGCGAAACTCATTAGCTTCTCTTAAAACCAATATTCAGAAGCAAAATATGATTATCATAAACAATGAGGACAATTCTATTCTGCAAATGTATTTCATAAACCAACAACAAAGGAAAAGTGGAATCTATCAGAACTAACATGAAAAAGTTTCAGCAACCTCTCAACTATTTCACCTCCCCTATCCAAACGAATGATGACACTAAGCTGCTCCTTAGTAGAAACATCGGTTATTTCATCTACCTGAATGCTCAAGAATCTAAAATTTTCAATTTCCTTGTCAATCTGATCTTTGATGACAGAATCTATGCATTCAATGAGATCATTTTGAATCTCTGAATAAATGTCAGTGAAACACCAGAATGTATCATTTCACCTTCTGTCAACTCCTTATGGAGACGATGTTCAAAGAAAGATCATATTTTGCAAAGCATTCAAGTAGCTCCCAATAATTTCCCTTATTAAGGCCATCTCTAGCTTCATCGTGACACCTAAAGGCTAATTCTTGTTTGCTTAAGAATAATATAGCTTCAGAAATGGCTTTAAGCGTCTCCTTGTTCTGCCTTACCTGCTCATTATGGCGCTGCACCTCTTCTCTTCTCGCTCTTGAGTATAGAATAACGACCCTTTCTGTCGCATCAAAGGTCTTCCATTTCTTATGGGCCTCCAAATGGCAGTTCGATTGCCCATGCTTTCTGCAATCGGAAAGAAAACTACGCATATCGGCATATCCTTGTCTTGTCCACGCTTGCGATTTTCCTGGAGCAAATAAAAGGCACGGCCAGCAAAACATTCTTTGTAAATTAGTTGAGCCACAAAGCCATTCTTTCTTCGCATAACATTCATCCCGAAACTGGCGATTGGCAGTTCTAGGCCCTAGTTTTGGCTGGGGCTTCTTATGCTGCAAGATCTCCTTCTGCTCACCAACAGTTCTTGCACTGAATGGTTTCTCTATAAGTTCACAAATAAAGTCTTCAGCTCCTCGGCTGCTTTCTACTGCCATTTCGAAAACGTAGAACTACTGTCCACAGCTACAACATAAGTTCAAACCCTGATTTTGACGGTTACAAGTGTCCTACATTTCAAAGTATGTAGGAGCTGTCATCACAAAAGCTTCTAAAGCAGTGACGTGTTAAGCCCTTCAGCCAATCAAAATGTTCAATTCCAGCGCAGCTCCATGACATCGCAGCAGCAATACCGTCCTAGCTCCTACCAGTAGCATGTGGCAGGAGAGCGGTTGTTTTTTTCCATTGTGAGGTAGTACAGGCACAAAGACATGCTGAAATACTAATTTGTTTCAGCTTCTACCAGCTCCTACCATCTCAGATGGTAGGAGTTGGGTTCAAAACAAAGGTATTCTTTGATAACCAATTAAAAGTGATTTCATAAATGGTAAAACAAAAGCTGTGTTGTATGAGTTCGCTATGAAAGAACGAGCTAACGGGTTGGGAAATGTTACTTTCACTTGAAAATTAAATTTTAGCCACTTTTTTAAACATTTTGATTTTATTGAAATGTTTTAGTCCTGCTGGGTAGGACAGGCAGGACCTCTAACTTCGCCACTGGTCCTGCGATAAAGAAAAACCATAACGAGCCCAATTTACTCTATGCGTAACGCTATTCGTTGCCTAAAGCAGCGTTTCCAAGAGACCAGTTCCATTCGGAACTAAAGCTCGAAAACATCGCAGGAGACATCTGACTAGCAGGTGTACAAGAAGGCTTTAGAAGACCAGAAGAAGCGCGCCAATCACTATTCTTCGAACTTCATTCACTTCGTATCTGGACCTATATGGAACTATCCCACCTATTTTCACGATTGCAATTCATATTTGGACCTAATTCGAAAGCAGATCCGGCTAAAAATGATTAGCAATCCCCAGAAGGAACTGTTACAAGCAGTCCTGTGGAAACGCTATGCCTATCTGTACCAGGAATGTCACAGTTCCAATTGGAACTGGTACCGTGGAAATGCTGCCTAGGAAGCTAGTCCTTTACTACAGCATGAAAAGTGGCAGCATTCTTTTGACATACCTAAAAGCTTTTTTCGTCCGACAGTCGTCAGCGTATAAAACATCGAAAGGTGAACCAATATATATAGCCAGATGCAGTCAGATCTGATTGGACACGTCTAATTGGCCCCAAAAGTGGCCAATTAGCACCAATTAGCCATTGTTTGCTTGAAGAGTCCTAATGAAAAGAACTCGTTTTGTCTACACAATACTGCATTTTGAGCCTTTATGAAAACAGATTCCCTAACACTTAAATGAAAGGACGATCTTGCACGTCCAATGATCCCAAAGTATCTTCTGTATATGTTTTGGTGCATTCTGAATTTGTAATGAGATGTTGTCCTATGGTCGAATCACAATTAATTTTTAGCTGTTGTCTTTACATATACGAGGTGGCTGTTCTCTTGCGATATTACTTTTCTTGCTGATGCTCGCAGGAACATGTTGCTTTGTTCTACTAGCCTCTGCGCAGTGCGTCCTACGTACCGAACCTCATATCAGCACAGAAATTCAAAAACTACACAACTTTTTTGAGTGGTAGTGTAATTTGTGTTTCTACATGGGCCAAGGCAGTCCCATGTGTTGCGGATTCGGTTCTCTTACTCACGCTTTACTTCAGAACACTGTTAGATCAGAACACAAGTGAACTCTTTATTACTGTAAACGATGACTACCAACAACAACTAACTACTAAAATAGAAACTATAGATACCTAAAACAGGTAAGATTGACTGTTTTCAATTAGCCAAAGCAGTCAATGTTTTACTCAAGTGTCACTTCGTGGTGCCTCTCTAATTGTCTCCTACTGTTTGGCATGAGGGGTTCCCATCATGAACCCTACAGTAGGAATGCAGTCTTTTTAGCAGATGGTAGCATAGCTCTAGTGTTGTAAACCACACGGGGCTTTACAGCATAGAAATAGGATTTAATGGCTTTATTAATTTAATTTTCAAACTTTGATGAAACGTTATCAATCCAGGCTAATTTCAGGTATACTGGGCACTTCTCTGGACCAACCTCCTGCTCCAAAGTAGGCCCATTTTTGATTAATACATGAAAGTAGAACATCTGCTGGTTATCCTTTTTAATGAGTTATTGCATTATTTTGTCGAGCTCTGAGCCTAATTTAGTTTTAGAACAAATCATAAGTGCCCTGTGAACTAAGGTTTTAATAAGGCTTATCTTTCTTGTTTTTGGGCTGAAGGAATTCCAACGGATGCATTGCCCAGTAAAAGTTGGCTGCCTTTAAATGCTGGTAAGAGATCCAGTGCCCTCTTTCTCTGCCAAAACATCTAGAAAATTCAAGGAGTTGTTTTGCCCCTTCTCTATTGTGAATTTTAGAGCTAGATGTAGCAAGTTCAGTTTTTCTTGAAAGTGGTTACAATCCAGCCCGGAACCAAAGATGACAAAACTATCGTCCACATATCCAAAGTAAACACCTAGTTTTGCGGTGTTGCCAACAATTCTACTTTCATGAAAAAGCCAACAAAGATGTTTGCTAATGTCGGACCAAATGTCATCCCAGCCGGATTCCGTTCACCGTTGGGTCGCTATCCAACATTTCATACTCTGACGTGTTTTGAACAAAAAAAGCTTCAGTGTGCCAAAAGAATGTTGCCGCTTTTTCGTGCTGTAGAAAAGTTCTGTAGAACCAACATACCATTTACGAAACTGGTTCTCTAACCTTTGATGAAGCATAATTAGATTTCATCTTATGTTCAATAATTATGTCATGCAACAGAAGCAGGTAGTTCTACACGTTTGATGTTAAATTAGGGAGTGGGTTGTGGTACATAAAGTCACGTCCATGGCGTTACGGCAAAAGGGTTTTATTGACAAGCTTTGCATAATGAAGGCACTTCGACACTAAGCGTACAACCTAAGTTGATGAGGTTGTCGAGCGAGACCATATTTCCTAGCTTTCATTTATCCCTGCAGCATCTTCCTTTTTAATGTAGATTGGATTGGAAATTTTAGCTAGGACATGTGATGTTTGGGACATTTTAGTGTTTTGGTCTTAAATTCAAAAGTTTATATTTTGCCTAATTTTCATTTGACCACTAAATATTGTTTGCACGATGTCGAACAACTGCTTTCATTGGGTATTGGATGGTTAGGAATGTGATATTTCTGAAATCTAATATAGAAGTTTACACCTTATATTAATTGGTGTTGATATGGTACCAGTTTGGACAAGCGACCGACGACTTCATATCCGCTCTTCCTACTTGACTGTAGTTTTAAACATCCATTGTTTTAGCTCTTAGGCCTGGTTCATACGACGTATTATTCATGTGCCGTATGAAATGTGTCATTTGATTCGAACTAAGTAGAAAATGCGGCAGTTGATGCAAACGCCGTATTTAATGTAAACCGTATTTAATAGGTTGCTATTGGTTTCCGCATGTTGGCCTCAAAATTGATCATTCTATTTAAGGTTTTGGGAGCAAGGTGAACTGCTAAAAATAACTAAAAAACCTAATACCGCCTTCATTGATTATTCTGCAAAAGTCTTGTAGGCTCCCAATTGTTTGTAGGTTTAGGTGGTCAATGTCAGTTTGAATGCGGTACCCCATCATGAAAAAACATATATACCTTGGCTACCGCTTTCACACTAATATAGATCAACTAAACCTGCAAACCACTGGGAGCCAACAAGACTTATGCAGAATAATCATTGAATGTGGTATTAGGTTTTTTAACTAGACCCCCTCAAACTTTAGGGGGTCTAGTTCTAGGTTTCGTATACCAGTATAAGCAACCTATAGCTAAGAAATTGTTGCAACTACAAGGAAAGAGCTAAGATTTTTTGGACAAATAGCATGTTGAAACAGTTACTTGGTTCGACCTTAGTCTGAGCCAAAACAATTTAGAATATGACATTGCTTTAGAATTTAATTTCTACTGAAGCACTTTTTGCTATAGTACTAATAGTTTGCTAAACTCATGTTTTGTTTATGTTTCACTGCAATTTATTCGTTGATTTAAGATACTGCTAGAACTAAAATGTGGCACAACTTATGACACTTTAGAACTAGGCTTTGAGCTAGGTTCTCATAAATAAAGTGAGTAGTGCATGCATTAGCATTGTCACAACTGAGCTCCAAATAACTTGAAGAATCTCGTCTCTTGAAAATATCTTAGAGGCCCCCTAAGGACTTTAAAAGCTCGGGGGCTTAGGAGTTATCCTAACCCCAATCTACGTTGAGTACGCCACAGCCAAGTTTCTTACTATCCAGCCCCAAACATCGATTACAAATCGGAACCAGGTAAGAAACTTAAGCAGAGTATGGGAAATAATACACCCCAACCTTGAAAAGTGCAATTTCGGAGCGCAGAAACGGCAGTATAGTATATTCTTGCAGAACACCTTACTGATAAGTATTATTGCTGTAGCTTTCTATCAAATCTTCTACCATATAGATCTCATATTAGCAGGGCAAGAGCCTGAAACCCCCCAAAATATATAAAAGTGACATCCCTGATCGGAACAGAAAATGCAACATGCAATGTTGTGTAGTACTTTCGGCAGTTCCTTGCCGTTGCTAGAGCAACCATGTCTTATTCAAGCTGATGACGCGAACTTCCTGCTAGGCTTTTGCTTTATTGGCATGTTCAAATTGAGAGCGGAGCAAAATACAATGGAATATCATATGTTAGCAACTCGCATAATTAAAACATTAAACAATTACCTGTGGGTGAAGTTTGATGGAAATTCTACCTCCATGTCACAGCATCAAGAGATTACGTGAGAAG
>OLMO02000003.1:4827530-4844814 GCA_900291935.2 Cassiopea xamachana | reverse complement strand
TGGTCCTGACTCTGTAAATCCCTTGTCTCACCATGCGGTCGGCCTAAGCTTGAAGTTGGCTCTGATTGTTCAGCAAAATTTCCATTCATATCCGTCATATTGTTCATACTTGGTGTTACTATCTTGACAACTGAACTCTTGTACCAATTGAAAAACTGTAATTCGTCTGATTTTCCTTTCCCCCTTCGGTTCTGTAACCAAATTTAACACTGATGACTATCTTGCCGCGAAAAGCACGCTACGAATGACTATTGCTGCGCATGCGCTGCTTCTCACGTGATCTCGAAGATGCGACATGGAGGTAGAATTCATGCATCTAATTCTGCACAAAGAAAGCACGGCGTTTGAATCAGAACCGAACTTCCGTCGTATAATACGGCAGACCACGCCGAATTAAATAGTTGCGTCGAATAAAATGAAAAGTGCAGTACCAATTCAATTCAGATGACGTACTTATCATGTACTATTTGGCACCTATTTAATACGGCACATGAGTAATAAGCTGACTGAACCAGGCCTTACTGCGGTTGCTGTAACTGAAAAAGACATAGGAGATTTCTTTTCTTCTTCCCTCATCCCTTACTATTTCAAGATATAATTTTGCATCGGGGCTGTTGTACCTTCGGGTTGTGAGTGTTTGTTCTAAGAATGAGGGCCAGAAGGTGGCGTTTATCAGAGGAAATACAGTATCCATAGTAGAGTTATTGTGACTTTTTGTGACAAGTATAGATATACATTTTCTATGAAATTATATACAAATGTGCTCTGAAACATCGACAAGCAGCACTTCTCCATCCTTTACACCAAGAAGTAAAATCTGCCCTAAGGGAGGGTGCTCTTCAACTCATTCAGTCTCTGGCTAGCAAAAAGCTTATGTTTGCCATGAAATATTGTCATTTTCGATGCCGTTGTGATCTGCTCCCAGATCGCTTTTATTTGTCGGCAGGATAGGCACAAAGAAATAAGTCAAATGTGTTTCCTCTCTCTCGAATATGTACTCTTACCACACTACTGAATGACCGCAGGGTCTTTCACAAGCTCCTACAATACAAGAACTACTTCTAATCTGCTACAGGTGTATTATATATATAATCGGAATACTGATACGGGATGTGTCAGCAATTTTGCCTGACTAAGAGTAATCGCTACTCAGCATAAAATACAATGAAAGGGTAGTGCTAGTTCTTTACAGTATACCTGGTCTAGGTCGTGCATGACGCAAGGGTAAATAATTCTCAATCCTTAAACAATAGAATGGAATGCCGTGTAATGCACATGTAACTTGTGTTTCTGCATGGGCCAAGGCTGTCCCATGTGTTGCAGGTTCGGTTCACGTATCGATGCTTTACTTGAACAGAACTTTTATACTTAACACAACTGAACTGTAAACGATGCCTACGAACAACAACTAACAAATAACAAAGTCAGTCAATGTCTTAATTAAATGTCACTATATGGTGCCTCTCTGATCTGCTCTTGCTTTTTAGCACCAGGGGTTCCCGTCATGAACCCTACACACAGTCATTATTACGGGGTTCCTTGTATCCTATTAGAGCTTATGTAAAATGCTGAATGGCAATGTGTTGCCAGATACTCCTTGCCCTAACTATATCGTTAAATAGGGATAACTAAACGTACTATAGAGCGTAGATAAGCATTTATAGCATGGCTCACGGCGAATTACTATATGCACGAAGCAATGACCTGCGCGTATTTCTCCCGTTACTTTGAACACAAAATCAGCGTTATTACACTATGATCAAGCCTTGTGACCCTTCAGTAGTTGAACATTTGCACCCTACTTTTGAAGACTGTTTAAAAATTAGTAAATGCCCCTGCAACAAAAAGCAAATGTCATTCCTACTCAAAAGAAAGGGGACATTCACATATTACGTCACACTAGGGGGGTAAGAGGGTCTATTGATTTTTGTGACAAAGTGTGACAAGGGGTGGGTGGATTGATTTTGCAGTACGACGTTACATTTTTAAACAACTCCATACTTAGCACATTTTGGTTCATAATTACAAGTTTACTCCTGTTTTTAGATGACATTTGGCTTCGTGTCGAAAAGTAATCTGGCAGTCCTATTTTGATGCCATTTTGAGGCCAAAAATGACATAACAAACGAATTTCCACGAAAGCAGAAAAATATCAAATTGGAATTCATAATGTGACGTCATACAATGGGGGAGGATGGGTAGTTTTGAATTTGTGACAAAGTGTGACGGGGGGTGGGTGGGTATCAAGAAATGCCAAAATTAGCGTGGCGTATTATGTGAATGGCCCCAAGACAGCAGGAGTTGTAAGAGCAACTACAGACCGATATCGATGCTTCCGGTATCTGGCAAGTTGCTTGAAAAGACAAATAAGCTCCCTGTGAACTAAAGGCATCAGTTTTTCAACACTTAGACCATCAATTTGGCACAGGTACTGTTTTTGGCAAATGAGATGGTGGCATGGTACAAAGACTGTTTTGTTGTTATTTCAGTTCGGTATGCTTAAAAGCATGGTTAATGCCTTCTGTAGACAAAGCCAAAATCACTTTATGTCTATTTCTACTATGAACAGCATAGAATATTGCAAATCTATTTTGTATTTGCCAATGATAGAAAAGAAAACAGATATAACAATAGACCAAAGTGCTTCCACAAGTTACTTGATCTTTGGTCTAGTCTTATATACGTTAGCTACGAACAAAAGAATGTCTTACATTATAGCAACGAAAATCTATCAACAAAATAGTGGTACTACACAACAGAAATAAAAACCCTCACTTCTATAGTAAATTAAATGGCTTTACACATTCCTTATTGTGTGAATCTCAAATTATGTCTTATTCTCATTCCAGTTTGCATGTTAAAAGCTCTTCAAATTCCTTCATTTTAGATTGCTCGGACCGCGCCTTCCAATGCGATCGATGGAAGTCGTGGTGCAGGGACCCAAGCTACATAGGCTTCGTGAAACATTACTGCCGAAAGACATGTGGTCTATGTGGCGGGCCAATGCCACCAACCCGACCTCCTCGCCCCACCCAGAGACCGCAGCCTCCTAATCCAGGTAAAATTTGTTTATATATTTTGGCCCTGAAAAACTGACTTTAAGTCAATTATGTTGGTCCTTCTTTGCGCTTTGCTTCACATCAAAGCTACAGGTAAAGCAATTGGCAATCTGACTTCAAACCTCCGCTGTCATCCTTTCCGCTATATCCAAAGATCCCACTCTAGTTGTAATGAACTATTTTAATTTACTTGATGGCACATTGTTACTGACTATGACCTCATAGAAGGAATAATACTCTATCTTATTTTCAATCGAGAAACGATCGAGACAATCGAAGAAGATCTGTATATGGATGTCTTTGACATCTTTTATGAGGAGGCCGACATGTTTAAACAGCTCCTTCCATCTTGAGGCAAAAGTAAGTAAAAGGAGAGAGTAAATGGCAAATGAACGGTGAAAATCAGCTGGAAAATGAAGAAAGAGGGTGAATATTGTAGCCTTGAAGAGTTAGGTAGGAGAGAGGCGCAATATTCGATTACGTACAAGACATTTTTGCACATAAACGTTGTACGAGTAACTCGGTTGCCCGATTTTGGATAAATTTGCCATGAAAATGCTTGACGATTGCTCAACTTGGCTCTGTACTAAACTTAAAGCTACGCAAGTGGATATGCCAGTATTAGTTTCACGCCGTAAATTGGCGTCGGAGAACAGAAAGCATATGGGTACTGCGCCTTGGTTGATAAAATGAACTCAGTTATTATGTTTTAGCAATTGAAGAGCACTCTTTACTTCTCTTAGTGTTTTTTACTGTCCACCCATGTACAGAGGTTATGTCAGATAGCGGCAGGACAATCAAACAAGTCTGTATATGGATGCTTTTGAAGCAACGGGTCTATTATAATAAGGGCCTTGCTTAGAAAAAGAGATCAAGTATAACAACAGAGTTAAGTTACAATAACAAATTAAAAACTTTGCAGTCAGGATACCAATAAAAAATATTTCTAAGCTTTGTTCTTTAACTATGCATGTTTTTATGACAAAGGTGTTTCTTCAACTTAAATCCTAAAGTACAATTGACGTTAGGAGGTATACATCGTTAAAAACTTTATTGAAATAGTATGGCCCTTGAAAGTAATGGGGTTTGCTCTCTTGGAAGGTTCAGCAAATGGCAGTCTAATGCCGTGTCCGCACTACACAAACTAACCTAGGTTCACACACATGTTAGTTTAATCTGGGCCAAACCCAGATTGTGTCCACACTGAAGTTACCTAATTTACAGTGTGGACAGAACTTGAGGCGAACCTAGGGTAAGAGAATCTACGCATGTACAGAAGGCATGTTATTTTGAATCCTCGTTGCAAATTTCAGTCAAATATAGTAGAGAACAACGTGTACGGTATTAGCACTTGTAGTTCAATTATTTTCCTAAAAATCGCAATGATAACAAAGCTTGCGATACTGTAGTTGAAAGAATATAGAGGAATTGAGCTTTCGAAAAGAATTAAGAAAGTCATTATGCCGCTGCTGATGTAAATCAATAAGTATACATACGCAAGCACAATTTACACTTAGAAAAGCACTCAAAAGTAACGATCAACTTACTGAAGTCGCCATTGCGCATGCCTTAAGTGTAAAACTAACCTAGATTCGCCTCAGGTTTGTGTCCATACTAAATTTTTCACAACTAACCTGGCGCGAACCTACGTCGAACCCATCTCCGAAGCTGGGATAAACTAACCTGGGGCGAACCTAGGTTAGTTGCGTCCACACTAGGAAAATCTAACCTGGTTTAGTTGAAATCTGGGGCGAACCTACGTTAGTTTGTGTAGTGTGGACACGGCTTAAGCAACGATATATTGTTTTCAGCATCATGTTTATAATAACAATTATCTACTGTAACGTGGCACACTAACAATGATGGAACAATGTGAGTGGGTGCTATTGCTAAAATTTGGCCGATGAAATAGCGAATCGTTATAGAGACTTTCTGATTTATCCCAACAAGGTCAGTGTGGAATGCCTCAAGTTCAGGGAAGTAGAGTAATCGCTGGAGAAAACGCAAAAAAGGGAGCTTGGCCTTGGCAAATTTTACTGAGATACAACGGAAGAGGTATGTGTGGTGGAACATTGGTATCACCAAACTATGTTGTAACAGCAGCACATTGTATTGACGGTAAAGAATGGCAGGCAAGATCATTCACAGTTAGGTAAGAGCAAATAATTGGTTCAGTCTACATTAAAGACAAAAAGACCTTGTTTTCTTTGAAGCTATTTCTTGTCAAGGCTGAAAGCCATACATTCCAAGAATTAGTTTCCCAGAACTCAATAACAAATTATTGATTATGTTAGTGAATTTAAGTGCAGTACACAAAATAGCAAAGACTTCAAAGATCAAATTAAACAGTTGAACCCAATCTGCGATATATGTAAACATTAAAAAACACGTTTATCTATGAGAAACATCAAATTTGGGTTTATACGGAAATTCTGACAAAAATACTTTTGACTTTTAGCTAAAAAGCACAAATTACTCCTGGTATTTTTCATTAAAATCTACACTCTATCTCTGACTTTTATGGAAAAATAAACTTTTTCTCCTGACTTATGGGGGTCATCATTTAGCCCTTGACAGCTGACACCAGCTACTTTTTGTATGGTGTAAGAACTCCCTATAAAAAGGAAGTTAAGTGATAGAACTTATAAATACTTTTCTTGGGTTGATCGAATTACAAGTTTGAAGATAAAAATTAGAAAAGGGAACACTTGAAGTACTTCTTTGATATTCAAAATGAAATATTTTCAGTGACATACAATTTAACAGTGCTATTTTCCCATGACCATTGCAAGTTTCCATGACTTTCCCTAGCCTAAGTTAAAAAGACACTTTCTTTGACTTTCCCTGCCCATATAAACCCTAAAAACGTCGAAACGTTTTGTGTAACCAAAAACTTTCACCTGCCTAGAGTTGGAGAACACAACGTCAGAGAAAACGATGGAGATGAGGAGGATATTGTTGTAGAAAGAATCTTCAAACATCCATCCTACAACAAGCGAGTCATCAATAATGATATTGCAGTTCTCAAACTTAGCCGTGCAGCAAAATTTGGCAAATATGTGAGCTCTGCGTGCCTACCACAACATGGAGCAAGTGTTGCAGAGGGCACACACTGCTACATCACAGGTAACAAACTTCAAAAGCTACTGAATATCAAATTTCCCTAAAGTCTCATATTTTAAAACATAGGCACCTCGTATACACGGGTCTCGAATGGTAATGGATTAGAATAAATGAGGAGTTGGACGTACTGGGAGACTAGAACATATGGAGTTCCTTGTCATAAGTGACGTTGTTCTTTTCTTATCTATGACATAATTGCTGTAAACAAATAGCGCATCATTAACATAATTAACATAATTGCTGTAAATCATCATTAATACATCATTCATCATTTTTACTACTGGGATTTGGCGCAGTGGGACCTTTCTTTGGCCTTGAAAAAAGTAAAATTTAAGGCTTTTTGCTCAATAGTTTAGACATTTGTAGCTTGTTTGGTAATAATAGCAGAACTAATTGTCTTGATATGCATTCTTGATTCTTAGGGACTCAGGGGGCATTGGAACCTTTTTCATAAATTGCCTCGTGTAAACAAAAAGTAAAGTCATCTTATTAGTGACTTTACTTTTTCTTTACACGACAAAATTCATGAAAAAATAGTACATAATTCATGGGGCAATCATAAGGGATGGTGCAGTGGGGACTTATCATTTTAGCAGAGCTTGCTTTCTTGATGTGCATTCTTAATCCTTAGGGACTCAAGGGGTATCCAGACATGGCTGTTAAGTTATGGGGCAATCCTAGTGGTTGGGGCCAGCAGTCAAATTTTCTTGTAAGATGTCCTGAGTCCAAATATCTGGAGATTCATGCATGGAAAAAAGATCAATAAAATTAGCTATGAAAGGAAGGTTGAGGCATTAAGAGACATATTTGCTTTTATTTTTGGTAGCGACTTGATTTTTACACGTTATGTAAAGTAGCTGTAAATCTCTTGAAATTTTCCTAATTTTTTCAAGTTTGTCATAAAAGAAAGCAAGAACAAGTAAGTTGTTTTATGCACAAAGTTTGCCCAATTTAGCAGAGTGTATCGTATAAAGAAAACGTCACGATTCTTTCAATTTTCTCTAACAGGTTGGGGTAAAATAAGACACCCAGGAAATATGCATTACCTTTTGCAACAAGGACGACTTCCAGTCGTGTCTCAACAGACGTGCTCAAGATTGAATACTGCAACTTCTAGAATTCCGGTAAGTGATTGAAGCATTATATTGAATATCAGAGTTGAGGCTAGGAATTTTCCTTCCTGCGGGGGAACTGACTCTTTCTAAAAGGGGGCTAAAATACGGTTAACAGGTTACTGTATATGCCAAAAATCTGCAAAAAATAGTTATTCTTCTTCCAGTTGGTGGCTACCATGTTCCCACAGGGTGCTATAGCAAACTAGCCCTCCGCTAGCACCACCCCTGTTTAACATCTATAAAAGACTTTGATCGGTAGGTGATTAATCCATACCAACATCTGCTGATTAATTAAATAGCTGCATAGAAAATTGAAAGGGCCTTTATTAATTTAATCAATCAACAATTCCATCAAGCAAACAAGGCCATTGTTAGCACACATCAACAAAGCTAAAAACTTGAATCAATGCCAATCAATTCTCTACTAAATCTATTAAATGATGTCTTTCTGCATCAGCAACTTATTCAACTACTTTCTATATTCATCTAAGATCACAGAACAAATGGTTTGCGCTGGATATGGAGGCTCATCTCGACTCAGTGGCTGTCATGGTGATAGTGGTGGTCCATTTGTTTGCAACATCGGTGGAAGATGGGTACTCCATGGTGCAGTAAGCTGGGGATCTGGTACATGTGATTCAAAGAAGAGTTACACTGTCTTTGCAAGGGTTTCAGAATTCCGAAACTGGATAGATGGAATCATGAGATCCGGTTAATGAACTCAGTCAGTTTCTTATGAAAGTGGAACGCAAAGTTGCTGATGCATTGTTTTGAATAGATATTAAGCAAGTCTCAATGAAGTCAATTACTTTCTATTGCTTCTCTGTGTAGCAGCCATTGTTATTCTGTTTCTAAAAGCACCAGACAATAGTTTCTATTGACAACAATACACCTTTTCTTTGCTACATGTTTTTCAGTTGAAGGGAAGTCGATAGACCAGACTTCTTCTATCAGCCTTGAAATAATTTACTTAGATAGTATGAATATAGACAAGGCACAGGCTTATAAGAAAATCCACGCTCGGCCATACTAGCAAAGAACAACTTAAATTTTATGCTGTAATCTAAAACAACCCTAGTTCCTTAGAATCGGAGTGCATGACTAGCATATTGCTATGATACTTTAAGCATCCTTTAAGTATTTAAAGTTTGAAAAGAAATCAAGTATCGGCCCCTCCTAAACATTTTGCTAAAAACATACAGTAAAATAAAATTAATAACCGTATGAACTACAATGGTCGCCAGAAGCCCTGGGACAATTTGCATTTTTTTTATCTGTACGTAGCATTCGTCCCCATCCTCCCCTAAATAATGTTCGTTTTTGGGAGAAGTACATGCAGTAATGGAAAAGCTTTTTTGTACAATAGCGCCAAATGTCTCAGGAACTGATCAACGTTGTTTTAAGGGGAAGGGAATACGTGCAAGGCGTATTGGTTGAAATGCTGAGAGGGCTATAGTTTTTCATAATTTTTTATAAGTGCCCTGGTGACTTTTGGCAACTGTTATATTTCTCTTGGGGTAGCAAAAGATATGTTACATTTGCTGAAAAGCTTTCTAACGTAGCATGTGTTGCATTCTGCATTTTAGTGAGTACACCTCCCCCCCCCCAATTTTTTCACCTAGCGATTTCGAAAATGCAAATGGTTTAAAGATAGCAATTTGAATGACTTCCCAGCCCCCATCTTTTATTTGGTGGTGCCGTGCCTTATATTATTGACCCAGGCAAGTTTGCGTGTATGTGGCGGATACTCACTTTTCAATAGTCTTTATTTCGTGTTCTGACTGTTGTCTACTCATGCTACTAAGATGCGGTGCAGCTGACGGAGAAAACATTCTCCATTCTCAAGGCTTTCGCGGTGATTCTGAAGCCCATATCTCTCAACTGTGTAGTACCCAAGCCTACATCTGTGTGAAGACCAATAGTTAAGTGGGTGCATTTGCTAGGGTTGGTAAATATATAGGCATCCAAAAAACCAAATTATTGCATCATTCATTTGTTGCTTCAATGTACAAGTACTGCCCCTTGATTTGAATGTTCTGTGGTAAAATAGCGAATGGCATCGTAGACAGAGTACGCAAACCGGCATTTAGGATACTACTTGACGACTATGAATCCAGGTTTGAAGCTTTGCTAGCGAAAAAAGGCGAAACATATATCCATACGTATGATTGAGATATATAAAATACTTAACAATACCATTCCAAACCTCATACAAGAGTGTTTTATAAGAAAAGTCATCAAATATGACCTCAGGGCTAGAGATTTACTACAAATTCCTGTTGTAAAAAGCATGATGTCTGGCATTGATTCTATAAAATTTCGAGGTAACCTATAGTAGAACAGCATGCTTGATTTGATATAAAGAGTTTCATCAACTACAATATTCAAAAGAAACATCAGAGATGGGAATGGAGAAGAGTGTACCTTTAGATTATGTAGACAGTGATTATTAGTTTTATACTTTGTAATGTATATTATTTTATCATTTTTTCTGCAAATTGCAAATAGTTGGCTTGAACTAGCTCGCATTTATGCAATGTAGAGCTAGCTAAGAACACCAACTTAAAATAAATAGATAATAATCATTATTATCAACTCAATTCCTTCATTTAACAAGGAAACTTGTACAAAGTTTTTCACTGATTTGTTTGCATGTCTTAGTCCAGGGAAGTTCTTTTCAATATCAAATTGGATGCCTTCATTCTCCACGCCAAAAGTTTCTTTTAACCTTAGCCCTCCATCTTATCAACAGGTCATAAATGTTATTCGTAAAATGAGATCATCTGCTTCTCTATGCCCTCTAGATCAAATATCGATCATATGTTTCAAACGTTGTCCATACCTACGATCACACATAAGAAACAAAATTCATTCAATTTGGAAACAACATACTGTACCTCTAACTTGGAAAACGGCCTGTACTATCTTAATTCACAAGAATGGTGATACAAATGTTCCATTAAATTTTCAACCAATGACTTTACAATCTGTTCCTTGAAGATATTTACATCATGATTACGAAACTCAATCTTCAAGTTATTCTCAGAAAACAGGTATTATGAACTTGAAATTCACAAAGGCTTTACTCCAAAATTATCAGGAACTCTAGAGGACACAACGCAAATGTCAAAAATACACGTTTTTTATGAGACAAAATTTTATAAGAACATGAGGCTCAAATGGTCAAATTCTTAAGAAAATATTAAGAAAATCACTAGGCTCAATTGCCAAAATTAAGTGCTTTTATTGGCCAAAAATCGATATTTCGTTATTATTGCATTCAAAATGTTAAAGATACAATTCAAATTCAAGTGTGCAATATTAATAACGAATGCTTAACTCATTTTAGCCAATTTATTTCAGAAAACGTTAAGAAAAATTTAAGAAAATCTCAGGCCCAATTTCGGGAAAGTTAAGAAAATTGGGGCTAAGGCAAAAAGATGGTTTTCTTATAAAAAAGAAAACGTCTAGTTAATAAAGCACGTATCAAACAACGCTCCCTAGTCATCAGTCTGTTGGACTTCAAGAACACATTTGACGAGATTCATCACAATTTGATTTATGAAGCCCTTAGATATCACCATATTCCAGACCAAATGAGTCATCTTATTAAAAGTCTCTACTCTGGAATTCATACATCAGTGATTACTTCTGACTTCCACACCTCTTCCTATTAGACGCGATGTACTTCAGCATAATTGTCTTAGTCCTCTCCTCTTCAACCTCCGCTTTAATACATTCATCCAACACATCAAAGCACCAAACTATCGTCCATTCGGACTTCTTTTTGATAACTTTAAAAATCTTAATCCAGTTCATTGGTTTCATTTCGCAGAGGATGAAGATGTTATTAGTGGTCAAGAAAATCAAAACTTGCTCAATTGCTTCACCATTCGACGCAAGTCGGCACAAATGGCCATTTGAAATTAAAAATTGAGCAACAATATCGATCCAATACCTACCCAAACTCTTTGTAAATAGTGAATTAGTTCCGTGCGTTCGTCTTGACGATTCCTTTCGTTACCTTCGTAGATAATTTGACTTCGACGTCAAATATGGTCTATAAACAAGAACTTTATCAAATGGTTGACGATACTATCTGCAAAGTAGATCTCCTACCTTTGCATCCAAAAAGTAAATTCCAGCTATACAATCGCTATCCCTTGTCTAAGATATCATGGCATCTTACAGTTGCAGACTTTACAAAAACATGGTTATCTGAAAACCTTGATAATCTTGTCAAAAAATGCTTTCGTTCATGGCCAGTCCTTGTAATGTTTCCCTTCGTAGAAGTAAATGTGGCCTAAGCATACAACCTCCATCCATCAATTAAACATGCATAGTGTCAAACAGTTCTTCGCAATGCATTAAATTCTTTGTGCAGTGAGACCGTAAATACACTTTGGAAAGATACAGCCATCTCCACAAACGTTTAGTATGACCAGTACAAATCCACTAGGGAGGTTTTGAAGTGCTTTCACTTACAACAGGAACCAAGCTAAAAAACTAGCTTTTTTCACAAGGATCCTTTTTCCGTAATATGATTGAGCTCTTATTGTATAATTTAAATTCACTGTGGTCTTCTGCACAAAGTAAATTACCAACGATTATTTTCAATTATTCTTTCAAATACATACATAGCTCTCTCCAAAAACATACCAACCTCCACAAATGGATGTCCTATCATCTTCACCTGAGTGTTCTTTCTGCCTGGCACAAGAATCTCCTCTACACGTCTTTTCTGGTTGCAAAGTTTATCTTCAACAGGGCCAGTATACTTTGCGACACGATTCTATCCTCTTGTTTAAAGCCAAAGCCTTTCAATCTTTCAACACGCAAAGATTTTTGCCAACATCCATGGATATATCAGCTCTTCTGTTGTCATCGGAGACGATTTGCGGCCTGATCTACTTATCTCAATTTCGGACGAGTGGCTTTACATTATAGAACTAGCCGTGTGTTTTGAATCTAACCTTAGGACTAATGTCAAAAGAAAGGCACAAAAGTATAGGGATCTGGTACTGCAACAATCTAGCAAATATACAAATGTTAAGTTTATAAACATGTCGATGAGAGCTCTAGGTATATTTGATAAGTGTACATCTGACTTCATTTACATGCTGACAGATTTACAGTTTGATACTGCTACCAAGAATTACATATTAAGAAATATAACTACTGTCACAATTAAAAAATCTTACTAAATCTTCTGCAGACGAAATAAAGAGTGGCCAAATCCTTAACTCCTACCTTATTAACTGACATTAGAATTTCTTTCTCTATATTAATATTATCACATTCACATCAAGTAGTCAATTGTAAACTACTCATTGTTTAGTGAGTTTTACAACTATAATTAGTATATGTTCAATTATATGAAGTTTCCATTATCAATACACCTTGGTCTAACCCGGAAATCCTAAGTATATCTTTGCATTCAGTTGCTAGCTATCGATTTTTTGTTGACTGTAGTTTTTCTCCTATTTTTAAGCTAGCCGAATAAAAATTACCTTGTAATGAGTGAGATTTTTAGTTGTAGCATCAGTAAAATATACATGAATGAAGTTTGAAAAAAGTCATCATCAAGTCTAATCTGGCAAATAATTCAAGTCGAAAACGACTTAAGTACCTTGAACTTCTGAATCAGCAGATAGCAATTGGAATTGTTCTAGGCTTTCTTGTCGAATTCGGTTTGAAATACGAGTCAGAATATAAGTATTGCATCTTGGGATTTTCCTGGTAATTCACAGCTTGCCCAATAATTATCTCTACATCAGGGGTCTCAAACTTACAGCCCTTGGAGTGATATTTTGTGGTCCGCAGCTTAATTTGGAAGGTTTGAGTTAGTGCGGCCCACGAGTTTTATCTGTCCAGTGTGCGATGAGAATCATTCCCTAGCGTGAGGTGGCAATGTTTTGCATCTCACCCTCGATTGTCTTACTTGTGCTACACAGCTTGCTATACAACTCAATGGATACTTTTGAGAGCAACTCCATTGACAACTCAATCTTTTAAGAGAGCAACTCCTTTGACTTGTGACTTATCTTCCAGCTAACGGTCACCAGTAACATAAATATTGGGAGCGTAGGGGGTGTGTGACGCCCCAAATGTTTGGGAAACTCAATTGCTGTTCAGAAACTCGCAAAACACTTGGAATCCAGTGATTTAATGAGTATGCATTTCTTGATGAACTTTCAATGTTGGGCCAGTTTACCCAAGCTGTAAAGCCAAATACTACAGTGGGAATTTATTACTTTCATGAGTTCGCTTATGAAGGTAAACTCGCAATGTTATGAAAGCCAGCCTTATCCTTGAAAGCCAGAGACTACATTAAGAACTTGCTTACTCGATGATTGCACGCTTCTAGGTGTACTCACAATATTGTGCTTAATGGCCATTTTGTTGTCTTTCACATTCTTGTAGCAGCCTTTGTAGATTTGGAACAACTGCAAGTGACTTTCAAATATACATTGCATTTTCGCTTTATAGCTCCTTTCCAATAAGCTTTGAATAGATGATAAAGCTGAGAAGGCTTTTCCCACCTATTGCAACAATCTGAAGCGCGTGGCCAATGAATATTTTCTGGGGGCGGACCCCACAGACTCCATTTCTTTCTCCCTTTTAGGGTTTTGTTCATTTCCCAAAATAGACATTAATTTCTTCGATGTGAGCATAAATGCCATCATAAAAGGATTATTTCACATTCATTGTGAGAGTCCAGATTGTGTCGAGCACGTATAATCAACTCTGTAAAGAACCAATCTTTTCAATGAAAGTTTATAGGTACAGGAAACTTGTAGAAATCAAATGAAAATTCAGTCATAATTGAATTTGTATACCTCTACAACCCCGAAAGTATGCCACTTAGTTTCGTCTCGGTCGATCATTTCGTTCAACTTGAAGTGAACCACTTTGTATTGTCCGTTTCGTTACGAGCTCTAGCAAATGCCTTTTGACATGAATCCTGCGTCCCAGACTCACTCAGGATCTGCTTCCAGTGGCCCTCAGGTAATCTGAGTTTGAGACCCCTGTTCTATATATATATCTAATAATTAAAACCTGATAATTTATTCTGCGCATAACGATTAATTAATGCTGCGCATACCCAATAATAAATGTCGTGTATGCCCGATAGTTAATTTTCTAGTTGCTAATTTCGTATATGTCAAACAGTTAACTACGCACAAATGTAATAATTAACTCAATACTTATAATATAGCTAATTATTCGTCCTTGTATTAATTGCAACTACTTGTATTCATTCAATATCCTCTCAAACAGTTCGGGCCCCATAGCTGAGTAGCCAACTTGGCTTTTCTAAGCTCAATTGCAAAAATGTGGCTCTTACCGAACAATTTTTGCTTTGAAAACATTATTTTCCTTCAGTGGTGGTTCTATGGGGGACCAGGAGGGCTGCGGCCCCCCAGAAACTTTCATGACCTCTTAGTCCCCTTCACTTTTCTAGAAGGGTATAAAATTTTGAATTTCGAATATATTGTTTTCTGCAACTACTCGTGAATTAGGAGGATATACAAGGAATGAATGTGATACTTCTAGAGCAGCAATTCGCAAACTGGGGTCCACGAGAAGATTCTGAAGCTTGCAAGTTTTAGAGTCACGTACATAGACGTTTAGGTCCTATTTAGCGCTAATCTAAAAACCTCGACAACACGGGAAACTATGCTTTCAAACCATGTTGGTATTTCTCTGTAAAAGCATGTTTAATACTACTGAACAAATGGGATTTGTATCTTGTATCTAATTTGAGATTATCTCAAATTGCCGATGACATACTGCATACTAATATGCGGAAAAAACAGCTTATGAAAGAAAACCAATTTGGAGTTATTCTGAGTCAAATTCAAGGATGTCTGACGAAAGTACAAGAAGCTGCCACGTGCCTCGAAATTCCTTGTTGTTCATAACAAGAATTCACCAGACCTCCCATTTCTCCACGCCAAAGTTTTTAAAATTCACAAAGACAGACCTGCAGAACTGGGCTTCTAAACAGTGAGAATGATAGTTCCGGAACAAATGGACGACCTTCGCTTAAGTTCCTAAGAAATCAGAGATGTGGCATAAAATACCATCTAGGAGCCATGATCGTTTTGACACCATCCCTACTCCATAGGATAGCGAGTAGTATAAGTATGTAGTTTGGGAACCACTGCTCTTGACTGCTACTGTACTTAAGGAGGTTGCTTATTGACCATTAGATTGAGGACCCTCGCTTATTGCTTTTAGCAAAAAACGTGGTTTTGACTTTTACAAGAATTGAATATGACACTCCTACACTGCTACTGTACTTTAACTTGTATATACGTCTCTCTAGCTTTCTTTGTGTCTTTGGGCTTTGCACGCAAAGAACAACTCATTGTAAATTCACTAAATGTTAAAGGAGATGATATTGCGCCTGTATTTTCCGTTATGCTTTCGTCCTGTACGCTTTCTTATCTGTAATTTTACCTCCTCTCCTTCATCTTGCTCTCTCATTTACACAGTTTTTTGTGTATAAAGAGACAAAAATATCTCTAAGAAAACTCAAAAATTCATTCAAAGCTCCATGTAGAATTGAACTATTTATAACTAGGTGCTATTAAAACTTAGGTTCGTTACTGAGGCATAAATTATAGTGCTGCAGGGGGCACACTCCAACTATTTTACAAACTTGGGAGAGCTCCTCCTTAAGAATTCCCCTTCATTTAAGTGCTTCTTCTACGGAGTTGCTAATCTTTAATAGTCTGTTGGTACTACAGAGCTTTAAAACAGCAGAACGAAGAATAAAATTGAATTGCTATATATCACCTCTTTGTTAGTTATTGGTAAGCAAAATTTGTTCCAGCCTCGCTTTGACATTTGGCTTAATTTGATGTTATCTTATTACCCACTTTGCTCAGCGGATTTCCAAAGACCTGGCAACCCTACCCAATACACTTGTACTAATTATTCATTTCTTATCAGGGTTGTAGTCAGAGTTGCTAGATTTATAATCAATAAATCCCAAGTCGAGGCTCAGAAAATCCCAAAATCCATTGTTTTCAAAATGAAATTCACAAGGTTACTTGTTTGCCATGACGTCATTTATTTGTCACATTCTACTAGTACTCAGTGAAATGCTGCAGGGGGGCGCACGTTCCCTGCCGAAAGTAGGGTCCCCACAAAGTAGAATTTCCGCATCTCCTAGAGGTCTGAGGATGCACTGCTTCTTTTGCTATCGTAAAAATGTCTTTTTGGAAGGTAGGTTACATGTGACTAGCAGTCAATGGGGCATTGCCCTCTGAAGAAAGTTTTAGAGCACCCTTTGCAATATGTCCTTTCTACGGTGAAAATGATAGATTTTATCAATAATGAGAATGAAGGAAGTTTACAGAGACCTTTTATCCTTGCTATTTCAAATGAATTACAAAAAGGAAAAGGAGCTGAACTTCATAGCCCCAAGTCTATAGCATGTAGTCTCACGTCAAACACCTATTTTGTGGTTCAGTAATTGGGCAAAGTAAAAAGAAGCAATACCAAGGAAGACATTGATGGTTTTGCTATAAGTTAATATTGACAAGCACTTTCCTAGAGCAGTGTCTATTATTCTCAAAACTTATTCGATGAAATATATCCCAAGAAAATTCCCATCACCTTGAAAAATTCCCAAGATCTTGGGATAAAACCCAAAGCCTGACAACCCTGGTTGTAGTCCTAGGGACTCCAGAAGTGCAGCTGATGTGTCAATGCAGTATGTTGCTGAGGAGAGCTCGAGAAGGTGGGCTTCGAATTTACAATTTTTGGGGCTTAGGGACCTGTCATTCTTAATGCTGGTGCAGGGGCGGAAGAAGTTTTGGAGGAGTATCAAATTTTTTCACCTTGTATTATTGGGTTAGTAAATAATTTTGTCAATTTATGATGGGTTAGACAGAGCGGAAATGATGCACGCCTGCGCACTGGGGGCTCGAAAATCGAAGGATGGAATACAGCAAGTCACGTTGTCAAAATTCT